>CAJPEX010002779.1:0-35355 GCA_905338405.1 Notodromas monacha
TGTGGCAAAAACTCAAAATGTTTGTCAATTTTACAAATTTGACAAAATTCATCAGTGATTTCCAACTCAACGCCAAACCTCTTCACATCCCTTGATACTGTGAAGGGGAATTCAAGGCATTTTAAATCAAAAAATGTTGAAATTAGGCCTAATTCACCAGTAATTGTATTGTAGAGGTCACTCCTTGTTATGAAAAAACTTGTGTTGAAGATATGAAGTTTGAGGGCTTCAACAATGATAAAATTACCTTTGATCAGGTTTGGGCTCAGTTTAAACTTATTCATGAGGCTCCTAAAGATCAAGTTCAGCCTCTTCACCATATTCAGCTTTTGCTTTTACACTTTGATGGGGATGCTCTTCAGCTCATTGAGCATTATTGTGGTCAAAATGATGATACGGCCTATCTTGAGGCATGGTCCTAGCTCCTACAGCTGAGGCCATCCGCCACATTGGTGCCTGCCTGCTAACTGGCTGACTGGGCTTCATTCCCTGAAATGTTTGAAGCCCAGTTTGACCCACAATGGTGCACCCTTTGCAACAATTTTCTTCTCATCTGCCCCCACCCTTCTGAGAACTAAAATTCTCTGGGAACATGCCTACACTTGGCCTTCCTCAAGTTTCTCCAAGCAACAGAAGCAACTGCTGCTGAAGCATCAGCAGCCCCAACAATTTTTACTACCCTGTCTTGTGTCTCAACTCATCAGCATCCTACCTCCCCCTGCGGCACATGTGGCAGAATAATTTAGTAGGCTACCGCACCATTCTCCGCACTAGGGTACAACAAACACCTGTAATACGGAATTCAATTACTTTCAGGAATTTGTAGGAATGTTCCAGAAAATTCAAACTGCAACAGATTGACGCTGCCATTTTAATTAAATCACAGTCAGTCTAACGCAAGATCTCATCAGAGTCAGTCAAATTTGTGTGATTATTCTTATCTTGGGGTTAAAAACAAAATATACTTTATCTTTTCTTTGGGATCTTGTAAACAAGATCCCCAGCTGAACCCCACAGCTGATTGAAGTGTTTTATTTCCAAATTCTGCGCCTTTTTGCACCATTTTTGATGACAGCACAGGCAGCCAGGCAGGAGTTCAACAGCCCAAACCTAGACCTTGTTGCCCCTGGCACCCCAGCTCCACACCCTCACCACACATGATGATGAACTTTGAAAGCTGCCCCTAGGGTCTCCTCTCCTCAAGGGGGGTGTTGGGCATGCACACTGCATATAGCAAAATACTCTGGTGTACTTGACTCTTAGAAGCGTTTCCCACCTCCTCAAAATTGCAGCGCCAGGAATATCCTGGCATTGCAGCATCTTTGACAAGAACTTATCCTATTCTGATTGCATAGTAAAACCTTGTGAAGGTTAAATATAATTGTTAGTATATAAGCTGTTGCTCTCCCATTAATTAATCATATTCTGTTAAACTGTGCATTACTCAAGTTATCCTCATTATCCTTACAAGCCCAAGCTCATTGAGTCATTTAATCATATCTTTATTTGTGAAATGCAGTGTTATCCCTTTAACGTAGGAATTCCAAAAGAAATCCTGGTCCAGTCCTGGACTGATAAATTTGTTTCAACTTATATTGCGGCTCTTTGTGCCCAATAGGGGGGGGGGGTGTAGTGTCGGGGAACCTCTTGAAGGTTCCCTCAAAGACCATTGAAGGTTAATTATTCTGCTTAACCTGATAACCATCTTGAATGAGATGGAGTATCTTGCTCTTGGCTAATAAGCAGCACAATAAACTTGTATCCCTTATTACTCTGACTATAATTTATTTCAAATTGGATCAATTTAAAAGTTTATTGCAGGGCTAGATCTTCATTAAAGTTTTAGAAGCTTAGAATGTTATCCTAAATTGGCGGAAGGGTCAACTAAAGAGACTTTTGTCAGGAAAAGAAACGTCTTTCTTTTACAAAAACACCTCTTTTTAGTGTGAGTTATAGAAGGTTTTCCTGTGTGTTTTTTCAGCCTGACTTGTGGTAAATATTCTCCCTTCCAAAAATTAGACAGAAATGAGCTCCAGATCCATTTCTCATGTCTCAGGAAGGGTAGAATGAAGTCTTGAGACTTGTTTTCATTCAAGTGTGTGACTTTTTGCCACATTCCAGTCTTGATTGACCTGGATGAACTCTGCAGCATCTGTGAGAATTAATCCATTTCTCATGTCTCAGGAAGGGTAGAATGAAGTCTTGAGACTTGTTTTCATTCAAGTGTGTGACTTTTTGCCACATTCCAGTCTTGATTGACCTGGATGAACTCTGCAGCATCTGTGAGAATTCCAAGGAATGGGTGCCCCACAAAATGTGTGCGTGGCAAAATATCACCCAAGTACTGTACTCACAAGTTTTGCTGTTTTTGAGTGTGCCACATGGGAATCAATCCCCAGGCATGTCAAAACATGAATAGACATTGATATTTGAGTTCACTTGTGGATTTTTAGGCAAAATATCACCCAAGTACTGTACTCACAAGTTTTGCTGTTTTTGAGTGTGCCACATGGGAATCAATCCCCAGGCATGTCAAAACATGAATAGACATTGATATTTGAGTTCACTTGTGGATTTTTGCACTTTTTGGTGATAATATTTTCTCAAAATTAACTTTGAAAAGGTGGAACTTTTTTCAAATTTATCCAGAGGGAGTTTGTCACCAAAATATACGTCCTATGACAGGTGAATAATATTGCTCTCTGCTTTCTGTGTTTCATGTCCCAGGATATTCATAGGATCTTAATTATTGGGCTAAGAATTTAATTATTGACTTATTTTGTGGCGGAATAATTTGGCATGTTACCGTACTGTAAATCTATCTGCAATACTCAACCATTAATCTTGAACATTTGAGACATTTCTCATGTTTTCTACAGCTTTCTTGGAGCAAAATTGCCGCAGCCATCTCATGGAATGTTCTGAGTCAGTACGGCAAGAGATTTCATCAAGTCAAGTCATTAATTGCGTGTGATCATTATTACTGTGTGAATTTGTGAAAGATCCGTTTTGTTTTGGGGTTAAAAGAAATACATCTTCATCTTTTTCTTTGGGATCTCAAAGGAGATCCCCAGCTGAACCCCACAGCTGCTTCAAGTGTTTTATTTTTGCGCTGTTTGTATCAGTTGGGGTAAAAAAAATTGGTAGCAGAGGCGTGTGTGACCTTCCTGAATAAACACTTTTTTTTCTCCTTCCTTCCCACTTGTCTGTGGTTCTCATGGCTACCAAATATCTCCTCCTGAGGTTCTTCCTCCTACATCTCCTGAGTTACCTGACATTTCTCCTCTTTTGGAGCCTACCCCTTCCACTGCCAACTCCCCTTCCTCTCCCCCTTCAATTCTTCCTGTTTCTGGAAGGCTAAGATATTCTGAAATTCCTTCAGTTGCATAGGTAATTTTCTTGTCTTTGGTGATTTTCTTGGTATTTTTATGCAAACTGGTACTTCAGTTTTTTGTTGTGTTCATGAATGTATATTCAAGAAGGTGGAGGTACAATTCTTAGTATTTTAAAGCTGGTTGTGACCAAAAGCTAGTGAAGGTTCCAACTAAAGCTACTAAAGGTTCCTAGATTTTTCTGGAGTGTTCTGGATCTTCAAGTGACAGCCAGTGTAGTTATTCAGGAGTGTGAAAAGTTGGATTATTATTCATGCCTCCGTTTTCATTATTCCAATTGCTATTTATTCACGTATTCTGAGCAATTGAAAGTGTGCTGGTGCTGAATCAAACATATTGTTCAATTACTTTGGAAGCTTTGGAATCATTTTGTGAGCTGTCTTCCAGGAGAGCAGGGCTCCGCACAAAATTGGATGTGTAGCCACACCAGTGTTTAGTAAGTTACAGAGGTGAAGTCATTCAAGAACTTTCATGTAATAATTATGCACTCATTCATGCATGTTCCAAGTGAAACCTCCAAGAGGTTGATTAAAACCTTCGAAAGGTCAAATGTTTTTCATGCATATTGGTTATCATTTCTCACCACCAATCATCATACTGTGCAAGTGCGTGCAGGTGAATCATTTGTTATAGTAATTCTTTATGGCTTTAACCACTGGTAATCCATTCACCATGAGCTTGAATAAACTTTATGAAAGAAAGCACTCCATAGATTCTACCTTTGTTTGTTAAAGAGCAAATCCAAAAAGTTTAGTCAGGGAGGAGGCCAGAGCAGGTCACTGAAATACACATTAGCTGTAACCCTATCTTAACAAAAGCTACAACAACTACTCTGAAGTGTATTCTCTTTAAAACAAATACAACATTGTTACCTTTCCTACACTCAACATCAAATTATATTGAGGTGAAATTTGTCCCCAATAGCTGATAAAGTATATGCAGTTCTAAATCATAATCCAAAAACTTTTGTTTGACCCCTTGTATAAGCACCACAATGAGAACACAAACAATGGAAAGGATCTGGGAAAAAAGAATTTAAAAAACCCCCATATTCCTCCATTTCAACACATATCCAACCTCCACTCAAGTTTCATTGATCCAACACAACACTGGCTTGATCAATAATTGCCTCATGGTAGCCTGTGTTTCTATAGAACCCTAAAGCAGAAGCCATGCCTGCGGCAGTGCCATTTTGACTTGTTGCAGGCATGACAGGAGTGGCAGGGCATCAGAAATCCAAACAAACTGATCATCACGACTCATCAGATGATGACACTCCAACAACTGGAGCTGCAGCAACTGATCAACTGGCTGCTGCTGCCAAAGAAGAGCAGGAAAATTTGCGCGCAAAACTCCTCAAGAAACGCATTCAAGTTGCTGGTGAGTTTTTTGTTTTAACTGTGTTGTGAGGGATTTTCAGGCATTGAGAATAAAAAACAGGAGAAAAGGGAGAAACCTATTCTTGAAAATTTGTATCATGAACCTTTTTCTCATTTCCTATCCCAATACTTTAAAGAGAACTCTCAGTAATGTCAAAAAATGCATCCTCATTTTCATCAAGTTACATTTTTCTTATACTCTGTTCATGAAGAAATGGCTTCTGAGGAGAAAAAAGGAGTTGAATTAGGGTATATAGTATTTTTAGTTGATTGATTATTTTTAGATGAGCCATGCATTCTGAAATTAATTCATTCTTGGAGCTTTTTTTTTCTTGGATGGTGTTGGGCAAACCAGAACTCAGGTCCAAGAAGGAAACCAGTGAAGGTTTCCACTGGTTTCAAGAGGAAGCCACAATGAAGGGTTTCCTCTCGCATGAAGTAGTAGTTCAGCATTATTCTTTCATCACACACACACACACATTATTTTTGGTGAATTATCATTATTATCCCATTATCTTCTTAATCCAAATTGTGCACAAATTTGGTATTGCGATTTCTGGCATTTAATTCCTGACTTTTGTGATTTAAACAATGGATGAAATAAAGTTCAAAACTAGGAACACATGTGATCTTGGCCTGAAAGACTGATTGCCCTGCCTGTCTCATCATTTAATATCATTTTTCCACTGTGCTATGATTCAATCTTCATGTTGAGTTGATCAATGTCCTCAACAGATGGTTGCCATTTTTTGTGGATGGACTAATAGGAACAACTCACTATATTTCTCTTTTTTGTCTTCAATGTATTTTTGCTTACTCAAAGTATTTTTTTTTTCAAGATGAGCCATGTATTCAAAAAATTAATGTATTGTTTGAGCTTTTCTTTTTGTTTGATGGGTGCAATTTTTGTGAATGGACTAAGACTCAATGAATGAACACATTTTCTCCTTCACCTTCAGTAAGGGGAAAAGCCAATAAAGGCTTTAAACATTACATTAGCAGTGCCCTCTGCCATAATCCATGCATCTCATATATCATCTATTTAAGAAAAACCAATCCATGAACTGTTATTGGGGGCTTATCCAAATTGACTGAGCTTCATTACCACCCACCAACCCACATGGAGATCCATTAACTGTTATTCTTCCATTTAAAAAAGCTGAGGGAGAGTAAGAGGAGATCAGTGAAGTTGAAATGCAGGCAGTAGTACTCTTGACTGCCTGAAAGACAATAATTCATCAATCCCAGTAGAATTGATACCTCCATTATTTGCCCAATCAGTCTTTAACTTTCTTTCAAAACATATCAAGTTTCAAATTTTTTCATCTTTCTATTTCCTGTGTCAATAAAATAGTAGCAAAAATGCATGCAGAAAATTAAAGTTTGGGAGGTTTTTGATGCATTGTTTCAACAGGAATTCCAACCAGAATTTATACAAAAATTACACAAAGAGGTTCAAGTTATTGGGGTTGAATTGTAATAAAATCAGGTTTTTCCCCCAAAATTCAGCAGAAGAAACAGAGCGTGTTTGCGTTTGCTTTCAGAGGGAGAAAGAAAGGCCCTTTGGCAGGACTGCGAGCAGGAAAAAGTTGCCAACAAGAACAGGATTGCTGTGCTGAAAGAAGAAATCAAGTGCTTGCATGAGTGCATCAAGGAAGCACGAACAGTGAAGGTGATCTAAAAAAAAAAAAGACATTCAATCAATGTCCAATACGTAATTAACATTGCATCTCCTTTTTTTTCAGTATGAGAAAGTCCTGACGGAAGCCAATTATGAAAGAAGCAAAACCATTGTCAGTGCCATCAAGAACCTGCCCATTCACGAAGCCCTCAGCTTTGTTGAGTACAAGAAAGCTGACAAGCGTAAAATACTTGACAAACTGGAATTTGAAATGAAAAAAGTAAGTTTGCGCTTCATTCAATTCTGAGTGATTTAAATCTGAAGGGTTGTCCCACTTGCACGCGACCCTGGTTATTTAATCAGTAGATACAAATGCGAATTTTTTTTCAATAGCCCATGTTCTGAAAAGTTTCTGGGATTTGTTTCCTGATTTTTGAAAACAATTTTTTTAAATTTATTGCACAATGATGAGTGAAACTTTTCCAGTTACTGCCAGAATTCTACACCAATGTCAAAGGGTGCTGAAAATTTTCCAGGCCTGCTGAAAATTGGAATGTCTTTGTTGCTTCAACCATTATCTAAAATTTAGGAAAGATAATGGTTAAAACAACAAAAATCCAATTGTTTTTTTTTACCAATTTTCAAAAAAAAACTATTTCAAAATGATGAGTGACAATTTTCCAGAGTTCTCCACCCATGCTCAGGGTGCTGAACATTTTTCAGGCCAGATAAAAATTGAATTTTTGCTGTTGTTTTAAATAGTATCTTCCCAAATTTCAGATAATGGTTGAGAAAACAAAGAAATTACACTTTTCAGCTGGCCTGAAAACTTTTTTCAAGCCCCCTCTGAGAACTGTGGCCATACATGGAAAGTTTTCACTCATCACCCCGCAATAAATTGAAACATGTTTTTAAAAATCAGAAAACAAATCCCCAGAACCTTGAAACATCATGGGCTAATACATCAATGTACAGCAAGTACGAAAGCATTCGCGACAAACTGGTGGATGAGAGTCATTCCAGCCAAGCAGAACTTCAAGAACTCATTGCTCAAATCAACAAGCAAGATGCAGAAATTGATCGCTTGCGAGTGAGTCCCTGCCAAATATTTTTATTTTCATTTTTCAAACCTTGTTGGGCATGCAGGCCAGGTAAAGTAATGTACTCCAAGCAATTCCTAAAAGTACAAAATGTTCCCCCTCCTCAAAATTGCAGTGCCTGGAACATACTCCACAATTCCTTTTCTGCTCTGATTATGAAATAAAACCTGTCAGGCATAAGCAAAGAATTAATGATGTAATTGGCTTGATATCTTCTAGAGTTTCACCCACCACTTTAAACCGAATGACAAGCCCTATGAAGGGTTTAAAAAGACTTGTGAAGGTTAAAAATTAATAGTTAAGCTGGTAAATTGCAGAACCTAATATCCTCAGAGTCATTATCAGTTACTCAGTTGAAGCAAGAGTTTGCCAAGTACAGTAGTTTTTAATCTTACTCCTGTGAAATACATCCTTACTTCTTAACCCAGGAATTCCAAGTAGGAATTCCGGCCCGTTTCCCAGGTTCATTACTGCCTTTTATTTACGCAATTACTCTTTCTGATCCAGCTTTATACCTAATTATATTGAGGCTACATCTGTCCCCAATAAAACCTATTGAAGGTTAAATATAATTATTAGTTGTAGTGTAGGGGAACCTCTTGAAGGTTCCCTCAAAGACCAGTGAAGGTTAATTATTCTGCTTAACTTAATTACCTTCTCAAATGAGATGCAGGACTTAACTCTGAACCAAAAGAAAGCATAATAAACCTATAACCTGTATTACTGGTGGCAGCAGTGGGATTACTGTATTACTTAGTATTACTTGGTATATAAGCGGCTCCTTTCCATATATAGATCAAATCACATCAGTTTAGGTGTGTTACTTGAATTATTTGGTTACTCTTGCAAGTTGAGTTTGATAGAGTTGTTGCATTCAATTACTCTGTGAAATACACTTACTCCTTTAAAATAGGAATTCCTAAAAGGAATTCTGTTGGGCAAGCAAATTAATGATAATTGACTTGAATCTTCTAGAGTTTTACCTCCTTCTTGAAACCAATTGACAAGCCTTATGAAGGGCTTGTAAAGGTTTTTGAAGGTTAAATATTCATTCTGGTAAATTGCACGACCTAGAATAAATATAGAAGAATTATCTTATCCATTTATCTAGTTGAAGCAAGAGCTTGCTAAGTTGTGTGATCTTATTCCTGAAATATATCCTTACTTCTTAACCCAGGAATTCCAAGAAGGAATTCTGTCCCTTGTCCCAGGCTCATTACTGCTTTTCATTTATACTCTTACTCTCAGCAATCTGCTTCACACACCTAATTATATTGAGGCAACATCTGTCCCCAATAAATTCCAAGACCCTGTCCTGGGCTGATTATTGTGTATCATTTATCAGTACTCGACATCAAATTATATTGGCAACATTTGTCCTCAATAAACCTTGGATTGAAAATGTTTTTATATGCTGTACATTTTGTTTGAGAATGTCAGAATTGTCGAGTAATTTGTCAACTTGGTCAAGAATGACTCAACTGAGATGTATCTCAACTGATGTAACTTGAAATGGACTGACTTGGTGAACCAAACAAAAAAAATCAAAATTGAGTGACATCTATGCATAAGGGGTCCAACAAAAGTTCTCAGAACAGAAATTGAAATGGCATACAAAGTATTGTTGAGAAAAATATGTTTTGGGCATGAGAAGAAAGTCAGTCCTGTTTGACATATTTTGCACAAGATTTTTGCTGAAGTCACCCATCTAGCAGTTTTTTTTTGCATAGCCCAGCTTCTTGTTTAAAATTCTTGAAATTTGACAGCCAAGAATGTGGAGGCTGATGACAAAAATGGTGGAATGACTTTGGGAACCCTTGGAATTCATGCCATGCTGATTTTAGGCATTTTGAAGAAGCTGGACTAAAAAAAATATGTACAAAGGACGCCACATCTTCTGAGTGAACAGCAGAAAATGTCCAGGGTGAATTCTGCAAATAATTCAGCAAAATGTGTAAAACAGGGATTTTTGTCAATTTCTTTTTCACATTTTTTCCCTTTTGCCAAAGAATGTATTTTTCAGAACAATAATTGTTTTTTCAGCTCAGTTGTATGCCTTTCCAATTTTCATAAATTATTTCTAAAAAATCTGGCCATTACATAAATAATCTGTAAAAAAAAACACGCCTTTTTAACAGCTGATGAAGTCCCACCTTCAAAAGCATTGAAGTAAAATCCCATAAGATTTAGAGAATGCATTATGTATAATAATAATTATTTTTTCTCATCAGGTGACCCATGAGAGTTCCATCATATCAAGAGATAATCTAAAGGCCAATTTAACACAGTTGGAGAACCAGGTGACATCTGACAGGCAGCATCGTGAAGTCAAACTGAATTATCTCAAGTATTTTTTCCACTGCATTTGAATTTATGAGCTGTTTTACTTTTAGTTTCTGTTAACATTTTTTTCAGGAAGCAAATGGAGGAACACCAGGCAAAAGCTAATGCACAAGCTACAGTTGGTGGGCCAGGAATGTTGGATGCCTGGGGAACACAGCAAAAGTTCTCCATATCTGGTCCTTCTTCACCATTTGTAGCTGCAAATCCTGTTCAGGTAACTTTACAAGATCTATCAATAAGTTGAAGAAAACACAGCTTTTTGCAGTGAAAGCAAATTTCAGGGACATTCTGCTGACCATTAGAGCATAAGGCCTTCAGAAAGACTGGATCTGAGCTAGAACATAGTACCTTCAACAAAAATGCTTTTATGAGAATTTGTAACTTACTCAACATCCAAATGTGTTGGATATATTTGGCACACAATCTGGGATACATCTGGTAACAAGATTTTTAGTACAGTATATGTCAAAGCTGGATGCAACACAAGCCTATAGAAGGGTCTTGGGCATCAAAATTCCAGGAGGTTTTGTGCGATGAATCAATAATTGCTACTCTGAATAATCACTCATCTAATATATTCTGTTTTACATAATCACAAATACAAAAAAAATATTCAATTATCAGTTGTAGTGTAGGGGAATCTCTTAAAGGTTCCTTCAAAGACCAGTGAAGGTCAATTATTCTGGTTAACCTCATGATCTTCTGGAGTGAGATGAGTTAGCTTACTCTGAACCCAAAAAGGAGTACAATAAACTTATAATCCACTTTACTGGTGGCAGCAGTTCTCTTTCAAGTAACCCGCCCCAAATTATTAATCATGTCCAACACTTACCTCTAACAGTTATTCCATTGGTGTTGGGTCAGTAAATTCCAGACCCAACAAGTACTTATCAAATGACAATTCTAAACAATTGACTCCTCAATTCTGCAGGGAAAAGAACAAGCAAACCAAGACTACTTCTTCTCAGACTTGGATCCCATGGCATCTGAATACTCAGCACCTTCTTCAGCTGGAAAGAAATCCCACTTCCGTGAAGGAACTAGACATGAGTTCCTTTGGGAGTCCCTGAGAGAAACTGAAATAAGTGCACTGTTGGATAGCCTAAAAAATCGACTTGGAGCTTCCAATTGGCAAGAAATGATGGAAAGGTGTAGAGACCAGGAGAGCAGAAAATTACACCTAGAAAAGGTGAAAGCTGAAACATTGATGCTTCTGGGCTTACTGAGAGCAAAGAAAGAATCCCTAGAGGTGGAGAGAGATCAGCTCAAGTTCAAGGAGACTGAAAGAATGAATGAGTCTGTCAATCACTGCAAATAAATGTCATTAACAATTGCATTATTATATGTTTCTTCTATTTTTTTTTTCCTCAGACACAAAAGTGACTTGGTAAGCACTGAAGAAATGATAGCTGAGGAACGCAACAGGGTGGAGGAGTGCAAGGTTAACCAGCAAGGAATCATTGATGCACTGACTGAGATCAAGCAGGGAGCAATCCATCTGCTGGAAATTTTGCAGGTAATGTTGAAGTTGGATTAATTTGGAAATAATTTATGGCATTAATGGAGGTCATGTGGAGTTTGCTCATTTCAGGGATGGATCTCCACCATTCAAAGAAGTATCTATCAGATCAATAAAAAACTGAATAACCTGGAAATTGTGGAAATTATCTCTGGGATATGATAAAGGAAATTTGGCTGTTTTTCTCAAAATAAATTGATTCTCAAATTAGCAGAACATGTGATTAAACTTCAATGGATTATAATGAAATTGGAACATGATACAGCTGCAGTTTAGTAAAGTGCTTACATTTTGAAATACTTTAGGTTCAATATTGACCTTGGTGGAACATTTTCTGGGAAACCATGTTTAAATTGGGTGTTCAATTAATTCTTTTTCAAAAACCATACGCTTTGTTTTATTTCAGAGCTCAAGATACTTTTAAATGTAGTTTTGGTCTTTGGCTTTCTTATGCATGTATATACAGAACCATGATTCACTCACTATCCTCTTTGACTGCTTCCATTAGCATATTGTCAATTTTTTGTAAATAGGTTCATAATTTTTTTTTTCATCATTGACCTGGGTGAAACATTTTTGAGGGAAAATGTGCTAACATTTTTTACATGATTATTTCATTTATTCTTCAAAAACCATCTGATTCCTTTTCACTTCAGAGCTCAAGGATGCTTACAGGGCTTTGAAATGTAATTTTAGTCATGGATTTCCTTATGAATATACTATATACACCATGATTCACTTACAATCATTTGCAACTGCTTTCATTGGCATGTTGACAATAGGTTCATAATTGATCTAGGATTCTAGGAGAAACATTTTTGGGGGAAATTTGATTAAATTTGGTGCTTATTAAGTTCATGTCAAAAATAATCTGTTTTATGTTAGCTTTCATTGCTCAAGGATGCTTAGGGGGTTGTTGAGGAGAAAACAAGAGAGGAAACAAATGAAGGTTTCTTCCTCAGTCAAAGCTAAAAATAACTTGATTTCAAGAGTCAGTCTGTCCTCGTTGGGCATGCATGCCATGTATAATAAAATACCTCATTGTACTTAATTCTTAGAAAAGTTTCCCCCCTCCTCAAAATCCTTGAACATAGCTTCTTGTGTTCTAATTTCTACATTAAAACCTTGTGAAGGTCTAGCATATAATTGTTAATATAAGCTTCTCCTTTTCTGATTATTCACTCAGATTCAGTTTAGCTGTGCGCCAGAGATTACTCAAGTTATCCTCAAGCCTGAGCTTGTCAAGTTGTTTTTATTCTGTGTGTGAAATACATTATTGTTCCCTTTTTAAGTAGGAATTCCAATAAGAATTCTGGTCCAGTCCAGGACTGATTAGTTTCTTTTTTTGCTTCAAAACTACTCAACATCAGCTTATATTGTGGCCCTTTGTGCCCAATAGTCCTGAATTCTCTTGAACAACTATCTTTTCAAAATGATTTGTGTGCACAAATCTGTGTTACTCCTGTGAGTTATTCAAATCTGTTTAGTGCATTGTTGATGTTTATTCTTTGCATTCAACTCTGCTGCAGATCATAATACAAATGATTGAAAAACTAGGAACATATATTCAGGAAACCCCTTGAATATGTGTTCTTGGCCTTCACAAGCTGATTACCTGCATTTCTATTTATGTTATTTTGTGATCCTTGATCACAGGGGTTTTCAAATGTAATTTTTGCCATTGATTTTTTTCACAAATGCATAAGCCACAATCAATTTAAAATCATTCACATCACTTTTTTTTTGGCATATTGACAATAGTTGCAGTTTTTTTTTTAGTTCCACAGTCTATATAGTTGGGTTAGAACTCCATATAGGTTAAATAATCAAGTGCTCTTGTCATCAGTACAGAGAGATGATGAAAATATATTCAATATACCCCAAAGAACATTTCTCTTATTGAGGGCTTGTCTGAATTGGATGCTTTACTCCCTTCTAACTCTTGATGGCCTGTGGGAAATTGCCTGCCATTATGGTCCACCAACCTCTGGCACAAAGCCAGAACTCATCAACCACATGATTATATAGCCCAATTATAATCTTATTATATAGCCCAGAACCTAGATGATAATCATTACTTTTCAAGGTCTTTTTGCCAAAGAATTCACATACAGCACAGTAATGTAATTTAATTCTCTCAATTTTCTGACTTTTCATAATCTCAGATGAATCCAATAAAACCATCAAAATCAGAAACATTTACTGGGAAATTTTATTTTTTCCAATATTTTTATAAATATTTTTCAGCCTGTGCCAGATGAACAAAACGTTCCTCTGACAGTTTCACTGGAGCTGCAGCCAGAAGAAATCCCCGAGATGCTAAACGTCGCCTCTAGAAAAATCGAATCCCTCCAAAGGTCAATCATCCTCTTCAACCCTACCATGGATCATTTCGGGGACGTTGGATCAACCAGTGACACCAGACTGTCCCACTTCAACACTCGAGTGGCCGTGGTGAGATCGAGAAATCGGTCTGGGAACCAGTCCCTGGCCTCGGGCAAGGACAAGGACGGCATGGGACCCGCAACTTTGCAGCGACCACTGGTTCTTTCACTGTCACCCCTTCTCGTTCTGTAGGGATGAGCTCACCCGTAGTTCTCTGTCAGCTTTTTTAACTAGCTCAACTTGTTCCCGGTCCGATCTCGGCACCGACTTTTCCAACCCGCTTCCAAGAGGCGATGAAACAGCAGATGGAATCGATTTTTGATTTGATGTTTATCAATCATCACAATGTTTTTTTCTTCTCTTTGATGATCAACTCCCAGAAGTGCATTTAAAAACGTTGTCCCAGTTGGACGTGACCTCAGCTATTTCTAGAGCTGATACTATTGCTTATTTAAATCACAAATATGACATAGCCCATCATCTTCTATTTTCTACTTAGTTTGTAAGTGGAACTTAGCCTCTTATACTTTAGTTTGTGAAAAAATCATAATTATGACACAGCTATCATCTTCCAAGGCACAAGGATTTATTCAAGTTTTTCAATTTACTGCATAACAATGAGAGAAAATTTTCCAGTTATAGCCAGAGTTTCCACCAATGTCACAGGCTGCAAAAGAATTTTCCAGGAAAATGGAGCATTTTTTATTGTTCTACTTGTTATCTTCTTTGAATTTTATATGAAGGAAATGAACATACAGTATATTTGTCAAAAAATTGAAACTTTAGTTGCTCTACCTGTTATTTTTTCTACATTTTACATAAGGGTTGAAATTTTAAAAATATTGAATTTCATTTAGCTAGTCTGACTACATTTTAGAATTTTGTGGAATGGGTGGGACATTCTGACTGTGACTGGGAAGTTCTCAGTTATCATCATGTATTAAATTGAACAACTTTTTGTTTTAATATCAGAACATCATGGGCAATGTCAACTTTTTACAATCACAAATACTCAAAAACTATCAAAGGTTGCATAAAACTGGGACAACATTCTATACAGTATATATAATAAACCACATCTAACATAAAATAATATTAGACAGACTTGCATTTGGTATATAAAAACGCTCTCAGAATAAAAATTGAAACATGCACGTGATTTGAGTTTTTATTTTTTATTTATATGATATTGCATTTAATTTATGAGAAGGGTTACCAATTGAGAGTATCAGGACAACTCAAAATTGTTTGGCAATCCAGTCTTGAAGCCCAAATACACCACTTGTGGTGAAGAGAATGCGTTGAGAAAAAAAAATCAGGGAAGGTTTTCTTTCCCTCAAAACTATAATTTTGATTAAAAAGCAGTCTACACACAACCTGCATTGTGAAGAATCCCTGCTCTATACATATAGTAAGGGGAAAAGCCGATAGAGGCTTTAACCATTACAGGAAAATCCAATAAAGGTTTTAACCATTACAGGAAAATCCAATAAAGGCTTTAACCATTACAGGAAAATCCAATAAAGGCTTTAACCATTACAGGAAAATCCAATAAAGGCTTTAAACATTACATTAACAGTACCCTCTGCCTTAATCCATCCATCTCATGTACATCATCTATTCAATAAAAACCATCAACTGTTATTGAGGGCTTGTCTGGGAAACCATTAACTGTAATTATATTCCTTCACTTTATACCAATTTTATATCTGTTTTTGAATTTGGATTTGCGTACACATTCCTTTCACTCACTTGTTAGTTGTTTCTTGTGAATTACATCATTTCTTTGCCATCAAATTACACAATAAATCATTCTGAAAAAAACTAGGAACATATACATGTAGCTTGTTGCTGATAAGCATAAATGTATATTCGAGGCTTTTCCTTGTCTTGAAACTATAATTTTTTTTATTAAAAAGCAGTCTACACAGAACCTTCATTGTAAAGAATCACTGCTATTCCTTCAATTTTGGCCAATTTTATATCTGTGTTAGATTTTTGATTTGTGTAGAACTTCTTAGAACTATATCAAAAACAAAAGTTTCTGGAGAACGAAACACGAATATTATGTCAAAAACGAAAATGTAGAGACCCAAGAAGTTATAAACTATTAAATACTGATTTTTGAGTGTTCCTATGGTTAACACCTCATATGTGTAAGGTTTATGTTCCCTGTAATAGTCATCACATTGGATCTCTTCTACCAATTCCTGGGAAAGAACCTACATTTGCACAAATTTACATTCATGATCAAGATATGGCAACAGTCACAAACAGGCAATGCTCAATTATGCATGGATTGGAACATTCAATTATTACAACAATTGAACATGTTTTGGATGCCATAAATCCATTTGCATCAACATTCAGATGTGAGAAAAATTAATTGGAATATTTTCATATTTTTCATTATACCAATTTTTTTAGATCTATTGGGTCCAACCTTGGAGACAATGAAGAAGTCAGTTTTCAAATTCTTGAGCAAGTGAAAACTGACATGTGTCAGTACAACCGTCCAACTGAAAATTAAGTTGCTGCATTGATAGTGGACAGTATGCCAATGGACCAAGGAAGAGATCTAATTCTAAAAACTTCTGATGGCAGATTGAGGAGAATTTTTGAAAACTGGGCACAATATGATCCCCTTCCATATCTGCTGCTGTTCCCACGTGGAGAACTGGGTTGGTTGCATTACCTAAAATACAAAAATGGACAATCATATCAAGGAAAAAGCCATATTGCAGCTCAGGAATTTTATGCATATTGTTTGTTCAAAAGGAATGAATTCTCCTTGATTATACAAGGAAGGCAGCTTTTGCAACAATATGTAGTGGACCAGTATGTTAAAAATGAAACTATGAGACTGCAATATGTTTGACTTTGTCAAAAATCCCATCAAGTAGAGCTACTGCAAGGACTTCAGGGCATGATTACTTATGATACAAATTTATCTGATTTTGGCTGCATCATATTACCAGCAAATTTCACTGGTAGTGAAATATATATGCAACAACACTTTTATGATGCAATGGCAATCATAAGAGCAACTGGAAAGCCTGACCTGTTCATTACTATGACATGCAATTGCAGATGGAAAGAGATAACTGACAACCTTACTGATGGACAAAGTTCTTCAGATTGTCCAAACTTCATTGCACGGGTTTTCAATCTGAAATTGAAAGGATTGATGAATGAAATCAAGAAGAAATCCATCTTTGGTAAAGTCTTGGCCTACGTTTATGTCATAGAATATCAAAAAAGAGGAGAAGGTGTACGAGTAGAACATCACTTCAACAGTGGGTTCGTACGTGGTTTCTGTGGTCGTTCAATACTGTTCATACAAAGTCGTCTTTAGGGTTTAGTTTAAGTTTTAGGTTTTGATATGTTAGAACCGGCAGAACACATGATGCATGGACCATGCAGTCAATTGAAACCAGATGCACCCTGCATGAGGAACCAGAAGTGCTCCGAGCAATTTCCCAAAAGCATTTGCAAAATGCACTGAAGTTGATAAAAGTGGCTATCCTGAAATGATGCGTCGGGATTCAAGGCAATTTGTTAAAAGAAGGTCAACACCTACTTGACAACAGATGGGTTGTTGCTTGCAATCCATATCTACTGCTAAAATTCAATTGTCATATCAATGTCAAAATTTGCTCAACAATATGTGCAATCAAGTATTTGTATAAATACCTATACAAAGGAGCAGATCAAGCAAGGGTTTCAATCTCAAGAGGTAACTACTGCAAAACTGGAGATGAATTCAAACAAATTTTGGACACAAGATATGTTTCAAATGTGGAAGCATGTTGGCAAATTTTTGAATATCCAATTCAGGACAAATCCCACAGTGTTATTTGTCTGCCAGTCCATCTTCAAAACCAACAATATGTTGTTTACAATGCTAATGAAGAAACACAAGCAGTTGTTGATTGTGGCCAACATACAAAGCTTACTCAATTTTTCAAATTATGTTCAAGTGGAGATGCAGTGGCACAAAGAAGCACTTATGACCAGATACCAATGAATTTTGTTTGGAGGAAAAACTTGGACAAAGAGGAAAAAATATCATCCAATTGTTTCAAGGATGGTTTCCTGTTCAGTAAATGACATTGAACAATATCACCTACGCATGCTATTATGTTACAAACAAGGACCATGTAGCTTTGCGGATCTTTGAACAATGGATGGAGTATTGCATGCTTCATACAAAGAAGCAGCACAAGCAGCGGGACTACTTGATGATGATACAGAATGGTTCAGATGCATGTCTGAAGCATCAGAATAGAAAATGCCTGAATATCTCAGTGAATTGTTTGCCACTATCCTTGTACATTCACTACCAACAGATGTTCACAGCTTATGGGATTCAAATACATCTGCAATGTTGGAGGATATAAGGACAGGATTGGTGAAAAATATCAGAAGAATACATAATACTTGACGTCTTGACAACAATCAGTCATCATCTACGTGCAAACAACAAATCAATCATGGAATATCCAAGTCTTCCTCAGTACTCAGATTATGAACATCTACAAATAATGGATACAAGAAACAATCATCTTCTTCTGCATGAGCAGTCATATGATGAAAATCAATTGAAGTTAATTACAATAGATGACAATACAACAAAAAATGTTTTTGAGAAAGGGCGCAATGCAGTTCTATCAGTGCCACAGATGCCATGTTTGTTGTTCCTGGATGGACCAGGTGGTTCTGGAAAGTCATTCCTCCTGGACCAAATAATGGCAAAATTGCGTTCACTCAAAAAAGTGGTACTTGCTGTAGCAACAAGTGGAATAGCATCACTTTTGTTGATGGGAGGCTCCACAGTACACTCAAGATTCAAGTTGCCATTGAAACTGTCAGAGAAGTCTACATGTTGTTGGGCATGCACGCCATTGTTAGAACTTTGTGAAGGTTTATAAATTAATTAATAATATGAGTTACTTCCAAGAAGAAGTTCAGCAGAATTGAAGGTGTGTGTTAGCTGTACTCAAAGTTGTTCACAAGCCCGAGCTTGTAAAGTGGTATTTACTCTTATGTGAAATACATATTACTCATCTTTCAACTCATAAGAATTCCTGGACTGAATCTTTTGTTTTATTTTATAAACAACTTGACATCAACTTATATTGTGGCCAGTTGTGCCCAATACATGTGCCATATCTAAACAAAGTCATTTAGCAGAACTATTACAGAAAACAAGTCTCATCATATGGGATGAAGCACCATTGGCTCATAGATATGCATTGGAGGCAATTGACTGGACACTGAGAGCTTTACTATCTACTGATACAATATTTGGTGGAAAACCAGTGCTGCTTTGTGGAGATTTCAGGCAAATTCTTCCTGTTATTCCTCATGAATCTGATGCACAAATTGTCAATGCATGTATAAAAAATTCAGCACTCTGGCGGAAATGCAAGATTTTAAAACTGAAAGATAACTTGAGGCAAACAAGAACACGACATTCAATAGATTGTGAAGAAAATGAAGACTTTGCAAAATTGTTGCTGGATATTGGAGAAGGAAAACATGCCATAAACATAGAACTTGGACAAGATTATTTCAAAATACCAGGAAGCTTCTTACTGCATCCAAACGATGAGGAAACACCACAACATGCATTGATTCAACATGTGTATGGCAATCTACCAGACAGATTTCAGCATCCTGACTACTTTCATGAAAACAAAATACTTGCACCATCAACAATGAATGTACATGACATAACTGAAAATGTCATGAAACTATTACCAACAAAGCAGCATGTATATTACTCCATTGATTCTATACCAGAACAAGATGGTATTGATGAAAGTTTTTATCAACAAGAAAACCTCTTATGAAATCCCTGGATCTCCAGGGGAGTCCTGCTAGAGTTGTCTGTTCATGAAGAATTTAAAATTTCAACATTTGTATTACCAATTGTTTCAAGCCGCGGATTTTGGAACTGTTATTGGGGGCTTGTCCGAGAAACCATTAACTGTTATTATATTCCTTTACTTTTTACCAATTTTATATATGTTTTTGGATTTGTGTACACATTCCTTTTACTCACTTGTTAGGTGCTTCTTGTGAATTATGTCATTTCTTTGCCATCAAATTACACAATAAATCATTCTGAAAAAACTAGGAACATATGCATGTAGCTTGTTGTTATTAAGCATAAATGTTTATTTGAGGCTTTTCCTTCTCTCAAAACTATAATTTTGATTAAAAAGCAGTCTACACACAACCTTCATTGTGAAGAATCACTGCTATTCCTTCAAGTTTTGCCAATTTTATATCTGTGTTCAAATTTTGATTTGTGTACAAATTCCTTTCACTCACTTGTGCAGTGTTCCTTGCAAATTGTATCATTTTTTGCCATCAAATTACACAATGAATCATTCTGAAAAAACTAGGAACAAGTATTTGTAGATTTCTTTTTGGTGAACAGAAATTATCTTTTCACAGGGCATTTCTTATGGGGTCAAAGCTCAGTCTAAACACAAGCTTCAATGTGAAGAATAATTACTCATTGGTTAGGTGGCTTAGTATAGGAGAACCACTTGAGGTTCTAATCAAACAATTTTAAGGGTAATTATTATTTGTTGATTGCAGCCCAACATTATTCTTAAACAGTCTGATAATAGTTTTGACCTGTCTGTTGTGGAAGGAAAGGAGAAGACTTATGCATCTGACAATGAGCATTGAGATTTCCTCAATTATTAATCTCTGTTAGCTGTGAACTCTTGGAGAAGCATTATATATTTCAACTGATTAGGGCACAAATCTGGTGTTGAATTTTACTCAAATTGATTTTGGGTATATGAAATGACAGCATGGCATTCTTTGAATTTTGAATCAAGTAAAACTGAATAGAAGCAATTTAAAAATTAGGAACACATATTTAAGATGTCCCTTCAAATATGTGTTCTTAGCCTCAGTTGGGCATGCATGCCATGTAAAGCAATGTACTCCAAGCAATTCCTAGAAGTACAAAATAATCCCCCTCCTCAAAATTTCAGTGCCAGGAACATCCTGGCAACATAGCATCCTCAATGATATCTTTCCTACTATGTTTCTGAAAGTAAAACCTATTGAAGGTTAAATATTATTAGTAGTATATAAGCAGCTCCTTTTCACATATTCATCAGATCATGTTGGGCATGCACGCCGTGTATATTAAAATACCTTAATGTACTCGATTCTCAGAAATGTTTCCCCCCTCCTCAAAATTGCAGTGCCAGGAACATGTTGGCACCTTGGCATCTTCCACAATAACTTCTTCTGCTGTTCTGATTGCATTGTAAAACCTTATGAAGGTTAAATATAATTGTTAATATAAGCTGCTCCTTTTCTGATTTAAGTGAGTCTAAGTCAAATCGACACACGGTCTCTAATGAGTTCAATAGGAGTTCGGGTTCGAACAGTTCAACAAAAATAAGAACACACACTTTATGTAATAATAAGGGAAAAAATTTATCCTTAAGCAATAAGAATTCCGGTCCAGTCCCAGACTGATTCATTTGTTTTATTGCTTTGATAAACTACTCAACATCAGATTATATTGTGGCCTTTTGTGCCCAATATAAATTGGTAGCAGAGCATTTATTTCAATCAACGTTAAAACACCCCCCCCCCTTTTCATTTCTGCCATGGTTTGCGGAGTTGGGATCAAACGCAAGATACCTCATCCATCAGGTACTTGCCCTTCTTCAGGTTCAAATTTTCTTATTCCACCTGCAAAACTCCCTGGTCATGGTCAAGGTATTCCTATTACTACACTGCACCTTTCCACTGTTCCTGTCACTCAGCCTTCTACTTCTTTACAATATGATCTAAATATTTCTGAACCTATAGATGCTGTCTCCCTCCATTCTCATCCTACATCTAGCACCATACCTAATCCTCCTGTTAATTCCTGGGGGCCCACTTTGCCCCACAGTACGCATCTTATTTCACTTTTGATTCCTATTGCTTGTGGCTTCACTGCAGGTGATTGTGGGCAGTTTAGAGCTGATTCTCTTCTAACTTCTATTTTTCATGAGGCATTACAAGACCTCTTAGATATTTTGACGGATTAATTTATTTTGATCTTTCTGATCTTCCTGAATTGGTGTAGGAGTCGGGAGCGTCCAGGTAGGCAGGAGATGAAAATTGGCTATTATGAAGGTTTTACGAATGAAATAGTACACAACTACATAGACAGTGGTTGAAAGCATGTTAAATGATGAAAGCTATTGAAAATCTTGCAGGTTTAACCAGCTTTTCCATCTGGTGCAAGCTGAACTTCCTGGGTGTACTTTTCTCACCCAAGTAAGGGTTAAACAATAAAAACTAATCTTAAATTTTTCATTTAAAATTCTTCAGTAATAATCTTCCTACCAATATTAACTTTTAAATCAACTTAATCATTATAAATGGCTGCAAAAAGATATGAAGAATTGTGTAAGAAGATCATTGTCTATTTGGAAAAAGGAAGGTAGGACGAGGAAGTGCAGAGCAATGATGAGAAGAGGGTGCTCCAACGTACAGCAGCTCCCTATGTGATGCTGAACAACCAGTTGAATTTCAAGTAATAATTTTTATTTATTTTTCAAATATCATTAGAATAGTAATTCCATTAAATGAATCCAAAAAGTGTACTTTCATGCACAAAGAACATGAGAATATTTGTTCATAACATTTCCTCCAATGGCTTTATTGTAATAATGGTAAGGCACAGTTTTGGATTATTTCTTAGAAACTTTTGGAAAAAAACATCTTATTTTGTGAGATGTGCTTTTACCTAACAAACATAATTTGTTGTGATGTTCATTAGCTGGAATGCTTACATAATTTTGAGTGCTTTCAATTTAGAACCATGCCAACTTATTATTTGAAGAACTGTCAAGGTTTTGTTTTCAAAAACATTTGCAAGCTGGATCCCTCAGAATGGCATATTTATCCACCCCTGAAAGAATTAAAAAATACGGAATTCAAAAGGAAGTTTTTATTTACTTAGAAAATCCAGGAAACCACTTCAACCAAGTTGTTTCTGTTTATAAGGACTAATGTTAACCCTAATTACATTTGTCTCTTAACTTTACCCTTATATTTGTCGCACTTTCATTTCAATAAAATGAAATTAAAGTGTTTTTGCTGCTGTACACACTTCATACTTTGTTGATAGTTTGTGAAAAGGTGTTGTAAACATGCTGCACAGCATATCTGGGCAGCAGAAGCTTCAGCAATTTTTTTTATCCCCGGACATCCCTGACTGGGGACCGGATGCTCCTGACTGGGGGCTGGACACTCCTGACTGGGGCCAACAAACTTACATTAAAAGACCTGCATTAAGGATCTTAAATTTGAGGGGTCTAATACTGATAAGTTAACCTTTGATCAGGTTTGGACACAATTTAAGACTATTCATGAAGTACCGGAAGATCAATTTCAACCGCTTCAACATATTCAACTCCTTCTCTTACATTTTGATGGGGAAGCCCTTCAGTTAATCAAACATTACCGTGGTTGTAATGACAATACAGCCAATCTTGAGGCCTCGCGCACTCTGTTTGACACGTATGGTAATGTTACTGAACAAAAATGGGCCATCTTACAAGAAATTGAAAACTTACTTCATCCTGACAAAACCTTTGAACATTGCACCGCTTATTTAGGCAAAGTTAAACGTCAAATTGGTTTGCTTTGTAATCTAAACTTTGATTTACGTACAATTCATGATAAAATTTGGCCTACTGTTGTTGATCATTTGAATCAGGGTTCTATTATAGCCTCTTTAAAAAGTTATGACTCCAGTTGGATTCTCGCTGGTGAGCTTACTGCCAAAATGCACCAAACGTGGCAAAATGATCCTGAAACACAGTATGGGTGGCATGCTAGTTATTTGAGTGATTGTACAAAGAAAATTGGTCATTTGTATACTAAAAATTATCCTCTTTCTGTGCAGCTGCTAAGATTATACAAGAGGATACACCCCCCTCTGATACATCTAAAGTTGATACTCCCCTTGAATCCAAATCCAAACTGTCTGCAGTTAAAACTGAAACTGTTACTGTTTCTGTTGCTCCTGTTAGACAAGAGGTTATTCCTGATCCTCCACCTTCTAAGCCTCTTGCCAAACCCTCTGCTTTGCATACTCCTTTTGATTATGAGGTTATTCATGTTACTGATTTGTTGCAATCTCGGACCTGCATTTTCTGTACTGAATCTCATGCATTTTAACATTGTCCCTTCCTGTTTTAAAGAAACAGGAGGTTGACATGAGCAAGAAATTGTGTTTTAATTGTGTCAAACTTGGGCATTGTTCTCAAACTTGTCTAAGTTGTTTTAATTGTCGTAATTGTAATCAACAACACCATACTTTCTTTTGTAATTCTTCTCAATGCTCCTATTGCGTGTGGCGGAATAATTCGGTACGTTAAAGTACCATAAATCTAGGCTTGATTAATCTCAAACATTTGAGACCTTTCTCAGGTTCTCCATAGCCTCAACTCGCCGCCATTTCCTTGGGAAGCTCCAGATCAGTACTGGAAGAGAGTTCGTTGAGTTTAGTTGATTTTGATTGTGTGATTATCTTTGCTGTGATTGTGATTTTGGGGTTTAAAACGAAATACATTTTATCTTATTCTTATGCATAGTTGGTCCGGCAGCAACCCTAGTATTGTCACATGGCTTCATGAATTTCATTGCCTCTTTGCAGACCCTCACATCCTCTCTACTACAGATGTTTCCTTTGATCTTATCCTGGGGGGGAGCAGATCTTGTTTCCATTCATACGCCCCACTGCCTCCCTTTGTACAATGATCTTTACTTTCAATTGACCCAAACTCATTTTGGCTTAGTACCTTGTGGTCATTGGATTCAACTTTTACCAAATGTCAAACATCAGTCTGCAACTTCATATTACGTTAAGTCTTTAGAAGACACTGTTGACAACTATGTCTTGTATCAAGCTATTCTTTGTCAGTTAAGAACGGATCATTTTCACGTTTTTGGGAATTCGTGAAAAGGTCCGTTTTTGTGCATTATTCATGGGGTTAAAATGAAATATACTTTATCTGTTTCTTTTCAATCTTGTAAACAAGATCCCCAGGTGAACCCCACACCTGATTAAAGTGTTTCATTTCAAATTCCGCACACCTTTTGCATCAGTTTGGGTACAAAAATTGGAGCAATTAGGATTAATTGCCTTGAACTTACTGCTGCTTGTATTGTGGTACAGCTTGTTGAGGAAATCAAGCGTATGGTTGACCTGAAGGGTTGTGCTGTGTTCTTTCTGACTGATTCAGAGACTACTTTACATTGGATTAATATGGAAAGCCTGTGTGTGGCGTCTTACATTTGTACTGGAGTTGATATAATTTTATGTATGTCACGCAAACATCAATGGCGGCATGTTCCTGGCGATTACAACCCAGCTGATCTGGTTCCCTGTGGTCTCATGGCGTTTTAGAGCTTCATGTTCTGTCAAAGAGCTCTGTGAGCTTGTTGATAAAACAGGGGGGATTTATGTTGGGCATGCACACTGTGTATATTAAAATACCTTAATGTACTTGATTCTCAGAAACGTTTCCCCTCTCCTCAAAATTGCAGTGCCAGGAACATCTTGGCACCAAGGCATCTTTCATAATAACTTCTTCTGCTGTTCTGATTGCATTGTAAAACCTTATGAAGGTTAAATATAATTGTTAATATAAGCTGCTCCTTTTCTGATTATTCACTCAGATTCAGTTTAGCTGTGTGCCAGAGATTACTCAAGTTATCCTCAAGCCCAAGCTCCTCAAGTTGTTTTTATTCTTGTGTGTGAAATACATAATTAATCCCTTTTTGAATAGGAATTCCAAGAAGAATTCCGGTCCAGTCCCAGACTGATTCATTTGTTTTATTGCTTTGATAAACTACAAACATCAGATTATATTGTGGCCTTTTGTGCCCAATAGATCAGATTAGTATCATTTTAGTTGTGCTACTCAATTATTTGGTTACTCTTGCAAGTTGAGTTTGATTGAGTTGTTTTATTCAATTACTCTGTGAAATACAATTACCCCTTTAAAATAAGAATTACTAAAAGGAATTCCTAGTCCCTGTCCTGGGCTGATTGTGTTTCATTTATTGGCACTCAACATCAAGTTATATTGGCAACATTCTGTCCTCAATAACCTCTATGAGCTGATTGCCTGCATTTGTTCTTTTATCAAATTGTTCTATTGTGAAATCAACTCAATGTGATACATGTGATTTAAGCTCACAAATGGAATTTTTACATTTGCTGACCATTGTCAGTAATTATGTGGAAGGTTGGAACAGACAATTCTAGAAATTAATATATCCAAAATAACTAATACATCCAAATATTTTGACATTTTTTTAGGCAACTATTGAAGAAAGGCATGCGTGGCAGAATAATTTGGTATGTTAAAAGTACAACAAATCTATGCACAATGTACAATGAATTTGTCTGAGGAAAGACCATGAATATACCAGTACATTCCAGAATTTACTCCATTTTTCTACACAGCCAATTTAGGATTGACCTGTGATTTATTGGAATAGAGTGAGGGAGAGAATCAAGCTGCCGCCATGTCATTGGATTCCTCAAACAGTACAGCGCAAGATTTTATTGAATCAAGTTGTGTGTGATTTGTGTATAAAAAATGTCAATTTTGTGTGGATCAATCTTGGGGTAAATCTGAAATATACTTTTATCTTTCTTTTGGGATTTCATAAGGAAATCCCCAGCTGAACCCCACAACTGATTCTGAGTTTCATTTTCAAATTCCATGGTTTGTGTCATTCTAATCCACAAAAAATTGGTAGCAGAGGCATGTGATTTGGAAATTGAACATTTTTCTCATTCTTGTTGCTTTTTTTTCTTTTTCACTTTGACTCATTTTCTTACATACTCCCATGTCTAGTGAAACTTTGCCTGAAGTTCTCCCTCAGGCTTCCACATCTTGGAGGGTGGTGAGTCTTCCCCTGTCCATCTTCCTCCCCCTATTGAGCCTGACCCTTCAGCTTCTTTGTCTATTTCTAATCCTTCTGTTCCAATTCCATCCACCTCTCCCTTATCTTTGGCATCTTATCTGTCTTGCATGCATCTCTGCTTTTTGTTTTTCCAAATTATTCCTAGCAGAGCCACTGTTGGTCTATCAAAGAGCCCTGCTCTGTTGGCAGACCAAGGGGGGATTTTGTGATGGAATAATTTGGTACCTTTATGTACTGCTGTACCTGCACACTGGCTGCTGTTAGATGGCAGCCATATTAATTGAATACTAGAGATTTTAATCTGTACCCTTCAAGGGTTTTACCAAATCAGGTGTGCAGAATAGCAGACTAAAAAGATTCGTGTTGCAACTTGCAATGCAAGTGTGTGATTGTGAAGGTTATCTTTTTATCCACTGTGATTTGTGTGTTCTTGTGTGAATCAAATCTTTGAGGTAAACAAACTTAAAATACAATTTTATCTTTTTCTTTTGGGATTTCATGAAAGAAATTCCCAGCCAAACCCCACGGCTGATTTCATGTTTTATTTTTGAATTAATTTCTGCCTCTTTTTGTGTGAATTTAACCCACAGCATGTATACTGTTCATGCTTGAGAACCATGAAAGAAACAAAAACAGAAAAACTCAAAAGCATTACAGTAGGCTTCTTGGTATTTTCAGCAGGTAAATGAATACTGTAAGCACAAGAGACACATTTATTATTAAAATACATTAGACACGTTGGGTCCATAAACTTCGGATTAATTGGAGAAGCAGCAGTGTCTGAGAATATTAAAGAAGACAAAGATGACCAAATTACTGAACTTTTAGAATTATTATTTATTCTTCAATCTTTTTGAATTCTCATTAGATTGAAGCATATTTAGCTTGTACTGTACCACATAATTGTGAACCAAACTTTCCAAGTGCCAAATTATTGTGTACTGAGGTTGCATGTACAAAATCATTGTGTCTCAATTGTGTTAGTACCAAATTGTTGTGTCCTAATAGTCTTTGTAACAAATCAGCATGTACCAAAAATTGAGAGACCCTAAATACTGTACAGTACTACTGTACTCTTACCATACCTGCCACGTTGCAAAATTTTTGTGATCCAAAAAACAACTCTACCAAAGTCACTGTGGCAAATAAAGCTTGTCCCCAAGTATTTTTACAACATTTATCTGCACTTGCCTGCAATACAGGCCTCTTAATGGGACAAAAAGGATTTTCTGGGAAATTGCTGCCAGTTTTTGTTGATTCAGATTTGAGACAGAAACCAGGAAACACCAAGGCAAGTTCATTTTTTTTTTCTTTGCACTGAGGGTATTTTAGAAACTGAAAAACTCATCTTAGACACTTACGCATGCAAGTTTGGTGGAGGTTATTAGCGATTTTTTTTCAGTTGATAAGAAATCAGCTGAAAGGGATTGGGGGTGGGGGGGGGGGGGGGGTTGCCATCATCACAGCAAACAGCAGTTCCTTCAAAGAATTAACCAAGAACTTTTTTCTCAAAATTGAGGGGGGGAAAGGGGGTGCGTATCGTAGACGGGTATACATTTTTTTTTCAAGTTCAAATGTTCAGGTTTGCATTACATTAATGGGAAATTTTTGGACCTATTTCAATAGGATGACTTTTAGAAAGAACACTTTTTCAATGGAAATAGCTGAAAATTGGTTGAATTCAGGATAAATTCAACTTCGGGGAGATTTACTTTTCAGGATGGAGTATTTCATTTTCTTCTCGAGTCACTGAAAATGGGGTTCGCGTCTTTTTGGAGGATCAAATTTCGACTGAAAAACCCTGGTGCGCTTCTTACTCAGTGGTGTTCGAGTCAATATGGAATACAAAAAAAAAAAACCAAAAGTAACTTCACCCATCAGGATTTCCTCCACATCTCAACACACTTGGCAGCAAACTCCTTCGCAGACAAACCGGACCACGGCGGACACCTCAACTCGTCTCCACTACTCCTCACGACCCGAAGGTCCTCACTCGGAAACCGGATCGGAATATCAACGAAACACGTCTCACTACCACCGAACCCGAGGATCATGAACGTAAAATCCCTCCCGTAATCCGAAACCACGCCTTCGGCCAAAAACCACTTGACCAACTCTCGCCTAAACCATTCCTGCTCCTCCGCGACATCCACACACGCTTTCAACTCTTTCAACAACACTTTCAACGATCGGATCCACGTTTCCGACGACGACGATGACGACTCTTCATTCGCCGCCTTCAAACACGTTTTCAAACGGAGTTTCTGGTCTTCCGAGATGGGCTGCAGCAAGTGTTCGGGGAGGCTCACTTTGAATCGCGGCGCGGAATGGGAAAAGACTCCGCACCGGCCACTGATCGCGATCCGAGCACCTTTGAGATCCCGCAGCGAGATGATCATCGTAAAGGTCTCGTCCTTGACGTAAAACGACGCGAATTCACAGTTGGGAAGCCCGGTTCGGTCTTCCAAGAACACCAGCAAGTCTTCGATCCGGGTCCTCAACTCGGCATTGGCTCGAAGCTTCACGTTCGCGTCGTGACGAGATGCCAGTTTCAAGACGCAGGAAACGAGTCGCTCGAGCCGCGATCCGTCGTTCCAATTCCAATCCTCGAGACACTGTTCAATTTCCTCGAGGTTGGAGACATCCGGAGACAGATGGGGACTCAGTTCGATGTCCGGAGGTCGGTCTGGACACTGAAGCGAACACCGGACTTGAAACGACACAGAGGGTAAACAGGGTTGCTTGACTGTCACCGAGAATTGATTGCAAAGAGGGATCGTGGCGTTTGAAGATAAAGGATGGCCGGTGAATTTCGCGCGATGGATTTCAACTTCCAGTCCGGGGTAGGGACGCTGTAAGATGGCCGCAACGTGAGGCCGGATATGCGGCGCAAATACGTTCACGTCCGTCACCTTTGCCATTTCCGCGCACAGGAAAAGAAATCAACGGAACCGCTTCTTCGACCTGGAAGGAAATTGATTATGAAGCATGCGCAAATATGACTCAAGACCCCTTTTTTTTTTCTTTTCCAGAGGATGAGGTGGCACAGGATTACCTATCCTGCCTGGATACCATGTTCATGGGGACTGGAGACGAAGTTATAATGAATCTTGGTGGGAGAAGTGAACAAACAAAAAAAAAATGCTTCAAGCCAGTTCCCAATTAGGGAAACACGCATTTTTATTGGGTTGAAAGAAGATCAGAGGAAATGCTATGTATTAATATTTATAGCCTCTAATTGCTTCTTAAATGAGTTGACAGGAAGAAAAAATTGGAGGCAAGGGTTCATTTTCCCAATTCATCTTTCACTTCCTCTCAAAACACATAACATTACATTTTTAATGCTTTCCTCTTTTTTGCTTCAATCAAATACCAAAAGGCTTCCAGAAAATTTCAGTTCTGGAGGTTTGCTGGGAATGCCTTTGAGTAAAAAAGTTATATCAATTTTTTTAATTACACATGATGAATTTTTGGTTTTCCAAAGATATTTGTGAAGACTGTTTTCCAAGAGTGGTTCAAGACCAGTTTTAAAATCATCTAAAATTTATTCGATATTCAAAAGTCATTTGAATTTTCTCTTTAAAAAATGACAAAGAAACTCAATACTAATTTTTTTTTTTAATTAGGGGCTGGTACACCGACAGGACAGGTAAAGCGTTCCATAATCCTCAACTCTCATTTCTAAATTCATCAACAACAAAATTCAGCTTCAACAAGTCTTTAATGCCTACAACAAATCGTTTCACTATCTTTTAGTAAAGGCACGTTTTCCAACACTGGATCTCCGGAAACCCGTGTCTTTCTTTTGCTTCCGGTCCGGTGGGCTTCCGGGTTCCTTTCCCAGCGAGAACAAATTCTTCACTTGGAACTTGGGCAAGGTGGTACTGACGCTTGTGAGATCAAACCGCATTGAGCTCCCTGGTAGAACGAATCCGAAGGAAACATCAGTTTACAAACACTTCTCACAAACGGTTGACAAAACTTTATAATTTCCGTCGTTATTCATTTTATATCAAATAAATTGAAAAAGAAAACTTGAACAGAGGACGAAGATGAATGATAGATCACAGCTAGTCCAATAAGCACATCTTTTCATCAGCTTCAACTAAGACTGCTCGCAATACCTAACCAGCATTATTATGAACCTGTTCCAAACCCGTCCCAAGAACATCTACAAGCATAAGAGCACGAAGAAAAGACAAGTTTTTGAATGCATCGCAAGAACAATAGCAATCGAAGACGCAGTTCACTGTACTCCAGTCAAAATGACATAAATCCACCAAGCCCCAGGGGCGACATCTAGGTAACTTTTGGGAGAATAAAACAACAGAAGAGCCTGGACAAACGGACCAAGGCAGTGTTCCCAAACCTAAGGTCTACAGAAGTGTTGGGTCAGTCCAAGGAAAATTGTCAGCATAATAAATTTATCAGATGTACCAATCAAGTCTGTTATCTTTATCTAAAATTTTGGAAAGACAATGGCATTTGAAATTATTTGCTGAAAATAAAAGATGGCCTTTCACCTAATAACACTTCCGACTAATTTTCACCAGCTGAAATAGATTTCTTAATATTTTGAGAAATCTTTCTTCAAGCCCAATTTTTCAACTTTTTCATGACATTCTGCTATAGCTGCTTCATCAGTGATTAACTTGATTTATGCAGAATACCAGACACTTTGAGATACCTGCCATAAAGCCTTTCAAGGAAAACCTTTTTTGAGTCTTGAAAAAATTTGATGAAACTTTGCTGGTCAGCAGGAAATTTTTGGGAATTTGTCAGTCTGCAAAAAAAATTCATGGAACTTTCCGCAGGGGACTAAGCAACTCAGGAAAAGTTAAAATTTAAGAAATACACCCCAAGATCTGAACAATACCTCAGGATATGGACACTTTGCCAAGGTTAAAAAAAATTTTGCTTTTTAAACAAAATACAGTATTGATGACTCCAGGAAAATTTTACTTTTTAAACAAAATATGGTACTTTCCTGTTATCTCTGTACCTTATTCCTAGACTGCACTACCATCCAGACAAATCTTTAGGACAAGTTCATAATCACAACAACCTACCAGTAACTGTGAATTCTATTTTTCTGCATTCTGCTGAAACTGATTTTGGGAGGCGGTTAGGTAAAGTTAGGTTAGGCCAGGTTATGTTAGTTACAAATATCTATTAACTAACATAACCTGACCTAACCCAACTTCACCTAACCGCCTCCCAAAATCAGTTTCAGCAGAAACCAAAAGAAAGCAGAGACTGATTTTGGGAGGCGGTTAGGTAAAGTTAGGCTAGATCAGGTTAAATTGGTCAGAGGGAAGGTACAGAGATAACATGAATTGTAGATACAGAGATAAGAGGAAAGTAACCAAAATACAGTATTGATTTCTCCAGGAACACCAAATTGTAATCACACGTACCAGCAGGCAGCAACAGGTCCGGTAAACTGGCATGGTTGGACTCGACACTCCACGCAGATTCCCGACACTGGCGCACAAACCTATCCACCTCGTCACCGCTGACGTTTCTAGTGACGTTCAAACTCCGGTCCAAGGGATTCTCCACGTATAACGGGGAATGGTCAGGCTTGGCACACGCTTTTCCTGTCACCAAAGACATGCCCTTGGTCTTGAAGTCAAACTGGCCCCCGAATTCGAAGAATCCAGTGAGCAGCTCTCCGAGGTTCATTTCATTCTTGCTCTCGGCTTCCGGACTCGCTTCACTCCCTGAAAAAACAAGCAAACAAGTATGAGCTTTTCGTCGGTAGCATTAATTATTACATTATTCACAGCATGAAGATATTCACCATCAGTTGAACCTCTCTAAATCCAATCTCAGGGACTTGGAAAATATTCAATTCAGGGAGGTCTTGATTTTTGGAGGTTTTGAGGTAGGGAAAAAAATCATTTTTACTGCCAGGATTAATGGATAAAATTGCAGGAAATTGTAAATGAGGATATTCTGGGCCTAAGCTTGCCTCTTAATGAGTTTATAGCTTGCTGAACTTGGATGCATGGGTTCATTTGCATAATTAGTGCTTCACTTCCCTTCAAGATGCAAAAAAAAATTTGTTTCACTGATTTTCTCTTTCATATTTCGAGGAAATAATAACCAAAAGGCCTCAGAAAATTTGACTTACAGAGGTTTCGGATAAAAATACTTTGAGTAAGAGAGGTTTTTAACGCATTGTTTCAAAGGAAATTCAGATGGGGACTTGAAAAAAAATTTGAGTTAGAAAGGTTCAAATTGTACTTGAATTTTTAAACATTAGCTATGACTTCCGGACAAGCTTCACTTTCAGACAACAAAATATGCAACAACCAGCTTTTTTATTCTCAATTTTTTTTTTAATTGTCATCCATGGTTTACTTGAGTGTTCTACAACATACGTATAATACCCAGTCTGGTACGTTGTTTCTAAAGTGGCGCGTCCCTTTCATTTACGTTTGAATACCCTTATTGTGGTCATGCATTCCTGTTAGATCCTGTTTACTTTTATCTTGCAAGTGTTCATGACTGATCATTCACCTGTTTGTTGCTTGAATCTATAAAGATGTGTCTGAACACATCTTTGGTATTCATTGTCTGTGGAGTCTCTGCTGAGGTTGGACGTATTGAGCAAATATACACTTGCGCTTGTAACAAGAAGAACTTTCATTTCATATCACCTGGCTACAGAGTTAATAACTTCTCAACAAAGTAATCCTTAACTAAAGATTGGGACAATTATTGAGTTTCTTGCAAAAAAAAAAAGACGTTTGACGCGATTAACTCATAATGATTCAAAATTTGGTAACTTAAGGTAACATAATTACCCCCGAAATTACCCTCACCTTTGAAAGCAACACGAATCACACTCGGCTCCACACACTGCAAATAAAACAGCACCAACGCAGTGAGCCCGAAATTGGAGATCCATTTCCCGGGATGCACGGTGGTGAGGCCCCGACTGCGAGCCCATTTCCGCACGGCAAATATCAAAGGCCTGACCCTCGGATCCATTTTCCCAAAGGACCACAGCAATTCGGACATCTTGGAACCCAGGGGATCCATGGACACGTCACAGTCGACGTCAGCGAGGTCGTGGCGGAAACGCACGATCGGAACCCGGGCCTGGAGTATTCTTTGCAACGCAACGCAACCCGGGGTTAGACGGGATAGAATGTCTCCCACTAGTTCTAGCTGACGTTGGGTCTGCACCCGGGGGCTGTTGGAGGCTTCCTTGGCTTGGAAAAACAGGTTGTTCTTCTGTGAGAAAAAAAAAATTTAATTAGTCCCAATTTAAATTTCACTGGAGCCTTTGTCTATACTGTACAATTAAAACACAAAATACATGAATTTTAATCCTTTTCTCTAGATTTGACCAACAGACACAGAGCTGCTTTTACCTCTTGGAAGTTGGGAACACAGGGCTCAATCACCATGTCCAGGTCAGCACCACGTTTCCCAAAGCCATTCACAGATGACCCAAAAGGCACCACACGCGGAGGGACAGGATACAAACACTGCACACTGGACAAAATTTGCTGGCAGACAAGATACCTCAGCCTGACTTCCACCTGAACAGAAATGATACACAATACTGTATTTACTCAAGTACCACACACACCTTTTTTCTCAAATTTCACAAGAAAAAAAGGGGTGCGCATCATAAGTGGGTACAAATTTTTCAAGAAGTTTTAGGAAGTTATGTGCACATTATACTTAATTATAAGGGAGAAATGTTGAACAAATGTAACAAGAAAACTTCTTTTTACTGAAAAAGTTGAAAATTGATCAGATTTTTGTTCAATTCATGTCTAGAGTCAAATTTTTTGAAAAATTGGGGTGCATGTCTTACTTGGGTATAAGATTTCAACCAAATTTCCAACTGAAAAACCCCTGTGTGTGCCTTACTCAAGGGTGCGTGGTACTCAAGTAAATACAGTAATACATGAAAAGGCTTGAGCTACAGCAGTGAAAAATAGACTGAAGGCATCCTCTCAACAGTTTTAGCCACAGACTAAGAATTATTTAAAGAAGTTTAATGACTAGTCAACTAGAAATTCAATTATTATTTTTCAGACTTGGAGTGATTTTCAAAATGACCAATCAGACAATTCAGAAGTTACAATAGCACAAGTGGACACACTCCATAGAACAATTTTCTCAGTATAAGGATTTTTTTGGTCCCAAATAATTTTCTCCACAGGTTCTCGGAGTTCCCCACAACGAAATTCTCTTTACAATGATTCAATTCTGGTCCTTTCAATTTTTCATCTAAAAAGAAATTAAACATGACCAGACAAAAAATTGTTGCACAGAGAATTTCTTAACTGTACAGCGAAATCCACATAAAAAGATGAAAAATCGTTGAACAAAGAATTTCGTTGTAGAAACGAAATTCACCGGATCAGACAAAAAATCTTTGCACTGAGGAATTCGTTGTAGAGGCGAAATTCAAAGGACCATAAAAAAGTTATTGTACTGAGAATTTCTTCGTAGGGAACTCCTATAACCTGATGGACGAAATTCTCCGTAAAACGATTCTTGTGTGGTTCTGTGAATTTCGTTGTAGAGAGAACCGACCTCCATTACCATATTGACGGTTCTTATTGTGAAACTTTTGATGGTGTATTTTATTAAAAGTTGATTT
>CAJPEX010002780.1:0-18447 GCA_905338405.1 Notodromas monacha
GATATTGATGGCTCTCCAACAGGCTCTGGAGAAGATGCTGCGAGAACAATGCGGGGAAGGCTGGCGATTCAACATCCTGACGGCAGTTCGCTTCAGCGAAAAAGGGGCACATCCGCGCCGCGGTATACACTTCTTACCTGGCCCCGTCGCGAGATCGATTTCGAGGAAAGGAAAAGCCAAGACAAAAATCCTGCGAGAATTAATGCGGATTTTGCGTCTCCGCAGTGGTCGAAGGCATCAGGTGACTGAAAATTATTCCTTTATAGTCATTGGTACTCGAAATATTGATGTTCGAAAGATGCGTGAAAATCCATTGCCACTCTGTTTGGATGCCGATTTTCTGCCTCTGTAGCAGTTGAAATGAACTGTATTTACTCCATTTCCATGTGCCCTCATGGAAGACGCGTAGCTTAAATTTTGAGAAAAATCAATCCCCGATGAACCTTCGGTTTGATATCTTCTTCATGAAAATTCTACATGCCACGAGTGTTTCTGGTCGCGGCAGACCTTCAATCAATCAATTGAAAAAAGGAAGCAGATGGACTCCTGGACGTGATTTCGTTTTCTCTGCTATTCTCCACACGACGATTATTGTTTTCAAGACTCCACAAATCTTCCATTATTAATTTTGGAGCATATGAACTATGCTATTCCCGGCGTGCAATGCAGCATTTACGAAACTCTTGTCAGCGCTGTGCTCTCGGCAAATTTTCGATTACAAACGAATCATCTGATCTTCCATACACAGCACTCTCTTCACCGAAATACTGTATATTCTTGTCCACGATTTTTCCGACTGCTGTTTCCACACGAAATTCACATTCGCGCACGACTTTATCCATTAGGAAATAAAATAAGTGGAATCTTGGTAACGATTCAGCCTCCAACAAAATTATCCATGCAATAAATTTATCTGGCAATGGGCAAATGGTCATTTATTTTTAAGCATCTTATCTGTAGCAATACTACCAGTGCACAACACTTATATCAGGAAAGCCTTTCAATATCTGGATGCCATATCAACTCAATTACCACATGCACATTTCTCCTTTAAAACAAATTAAGATCGGAGAGTAGGGTGCGCAACTGCGCATCATACTCAAGCAAGCACTAAAAGACCTAAAAATTTAAAACCCACGCACAATTATGAAAGTTGTCTAAGTCGTTTCAAAAGAAATCTCTTTACTAAATCCCTTATCTTACACACTTTTTTATATAAAACCGAGTTTAGCGAGTTTTCAAACTGGCAGATGAACACGTGAAACAAAACAAAAATGAAGCGTGATTAGATTACTGTATTGTTATAATTTTTTACATTTATGATTCCACGAATTATTTTCTCAGAGGAATTGATTTTTGGGTCACAGACTGCAGATTGCGGATTTTGTATCACAATAGTAAAGTAAGAAAGTGACAGCGGAGTTCAACGAAGCCTATATACTTTCCGTGAACGCTGATTTAGGACGGTGTCATCAGAAAATGGAGAAGTCTTCTTTTATTCTACTCATCTTTCGGTACCCTTGCTAAGCGGCTGTCAACACTTCCTCCTCGTCAGATTAAGTACCTATCTGTGACCAGTCATACCTTTTTCCTTTTTCGTTTGGAAGGTATAGTGGTTCGCCGGTACAAAAACGGTAAAGTCGGTTTAGGGCTTAAAAAATATCAGGACGTCTTCGTAGGTTTAAACCCTGAACAAGGCAAAGATAAAACTGGCAGTGATTTATTAATCAATTCTACATTCAGCGATTTTTTCTGACCCCATCAGACCTTCAATTAAATAAATAGCATATTAATTATATCTTCGATGCAATATTATCTAATTTACAGAGTATTTTAGCACGGTATTTCGAACATTCGACTGTGTGATACTGATCAAAAGGGGTTGGACATTTTTTTTACGACAGTACAAAAGTAAAATTCAATCGAAAAATCTTCAAAAGTAATGCAGTCAAATCTCTCCAAGTGCAATCCACGAAAATATTTGACTTGGAATTTTTTAGGTTATTAGATTATAGATAACCAGCAATTTTGCAGAAACAATGAATTAAAATAAAATAAAAATTGGTTATATTCTGGGATTAAAACTGTTTGATGAAGCAGCTCTTACTTGAGAGGATGTTGAAATTGGAGGCAAGGGTAATTTTGCCCAATTATTCTCTCGCTTTCTTTTGAATGGGATTAAGTTATATTTTTATTGTTCTTCTTCATGGGTCCCCAGATAACTAGCCCAAAGACATCCCAAAAGTTGATGCATCTATTGCTGTTTGAGGGGGAAGTCCTCGACTTATGGAGGTCCCTTTTACATTGTTCCTATGGGCTTTGAGACAGGGACTAAACACTAATTCGTCCAAGGGAGGTTTTCCCATTTGCCTTGTCCAACTGAAATAACACAATTTTCATTGCCGTACTTTTTCTGAAATGGCAGTTATATCCCGCCTTTTTGTGTGTGCTGCGTATCTATACGTTAGTATAATAACGCAGGTAGGTTTGATGCTTTATTCCGGGTAGTAAATTAGGAGGAGAAGGTGGTTGAGAGCGCAGTTTCAAGCATATCCAAGGAGACCATTCGGACGTCAGTTGTCCATCACGTCTCAGGTAATTGGCTCCTCGCGTTTCTCCCCAATGCCACGAACAAAGCTTCGCGCAAACAAAGTACAGTACAAGGGGATCCTGCCGTTTTATTTTTTCGCGGTTGATGAGGTACGTGCATTCGCACCGACTCTCGAAAACAGAGCCCGGAAAAGTCTTGCTGAAAACGGAAACACGCCTGTTTCTGCGAGCATGTCTGAAGAAAACATACTTTACTTGAACGAGGTTACTGCGGACTAGTCGAGAGCGAATAGCAAATTATTGGAAGATCGAAACACCACATACTCTATCTACCCCTTTAAGAGGCAACAGGGAGACACCTGGTCTCCAATCAGGAAAGTTGAATGCATTTCAAGCTGAAACTTGGGAGATAATATGGAGAAACTAAGAGAGGTACGAATGGAACATACAAGTGCAATACAAGAAATTCATGTGAGAAAATAGTAAAAAAAACTAATTGAAGACTGGAAAGGGACTAATGACAGCATCAACGGAGGAACATCGGTTTAAAGAAAGGTGTGTAGTGTGGGGTGAAGGTGTTTAACTTGCTCAATTGGGGTGAATTGTTGGACAGCTGTATCAGTTAGGAGACCCCGAAAAAAATCTTACCAGACATGCAAGGATTCATGGAATGAAATGGCGCAATTGTTGAGTTATGTTGGTCAAAAAGTCATAAGCATTCAAAGGAACTGTCAGCAAATCTACGGCCCCATCAAACGTGAGACGTTATTGAATATTCGACGTACACTGGTTTTTTTTTTCAGGCCAATTTATCCCCAAAAATACCCTCTTAAGTCCGGGTGACAAGGATACTCCGTGAAAATTACTGTACGTCCATCCCCACCTTGAAGACAGGACCCGGAAATTGGTTGCTGGAAACGAAAACGCGTCTAGTCTAGTGGTACTTATCTGCAGTTGCCAAAAATTTCATCCTCATGTCACAGTGAAATCCTTGAAAAGCAGCTGAAATGAGGCTTTGAAAGTCGCATTTCCTCTTCATATGATAAATACCCGGGGTATAGTCTGCTCTCTCCAGACAAAACATGCGCTGAAGAATTCGAACGCAGCCTGAATTCGAAATATTCGATTATAGGCCGCTTAGTGGCTAGTATGTTCATTATTTCTTCAAGCTCAAATAATCAACGAAATTAAGTACTGTACGACGATTACGTCATAGGAGAAGGTCACAGAGGAACTTTCCCTCCCCGGTGATTTCTTGACGTTATATTAATTCATGTCGTTTTATATAATCTGAATTTATACATGTAGTGTAGGATAGCCTCCTAAGGTTTTGATTTTAAGACAATTTAACGTCGTTTATTCTGTCTTTTCTTTCGGTGGACCTTTGTTGGCTTATAGATATTTTTGGATCTGATTGCATTCATCGGAGCAAGAAGAAAAATACACTTGATTACTCCACTTCACTATTGGCAGTAAAAAGATTGAATACATGATTTCCCTGCTGAAATTTTGAATTCCTCCGACGCTTGGCAGCTTTGTCTCGAATTGCCATCGAAATCAGGCTGTTCATGATAGCAAAAATTTTATCTGGCATATTATTTATTTTTAATGATCGTCTCTGCCAATGTCCAAATACAGCTCACATCCGGATCCGGCCGAGCGAGTTTCTTGCAATTTTTTAAAGCTTTCCCAAGTGTTGGCGAATCTTAGGAAAGTCACTGAAAATGAAAGCTCTACTTTGCACTATAGGCTCAAAAATCGTCTGTGCCTCTCGAAAAACATTGCGCAAAACAGGCACTGGGAATCAGTCTTCAGTTATACTGTAGTTCTGTTTCGGCCAGTCTTATTTTGAAGTGTATGTTCGTCTCAGTTTTAAGCGGGGCTATCGGGAAACTGCTGTATAAATGTTTAGAAAAAAATGACGCAACGAGACAATCACAACTACCTCCTCTTGGGTCTCACTTATCCAGAATTGAAAACATATTCTAGATTCCTTTTCTTTTTTTTTCATCCGACGGTCAACAGGGTTTTACTCCGATTTAGACATCCCGCTTTTTATAACATGATGAAATTCCTCTAAAAACCCGCGCTCTATTTTGACCTAGCCGGCATTTCGAGCTGGAATATAATTTTCCTCCGAACATGAGACGCGTTTTAACGGCGATGATCCGAAGGAATTTCGGTGGCTTTCACGGCGTTCGTCTGAGAAAATAAACGCGAGCGAACGCGCTCGTTTATTTAATGTCATCCGGCGGAGCAAGGCGATAGTAGGAAAGTACAGCTGGTCACGGGAACAAGTCGAGGGGAAAAAATCGGGTTCCTCGTCTGTGGAGGAGGTCAAGTCCGTTCATTCCTTCCGCCCTCGCGCGCGGTTCGCTGCGGAGCTTTCATAATCCATCCCCGAGTCCGCGCGGGCCGGGCAAGATATGAAAGCGTGGGCGAGAGCGAGAAATATGATGGAAAAATGGGAGGAGTAAAGCGGACAGGTAGGCCGGGCGAGTTTCACCTCCATCGCTCAGGTGGAAAGAAAAGAGATGGAAAAAAATGAGGCCCGGACCGGAGCCCCGCTGGCGCCCACAACATCATCGCTCGCCGTGATGTAATGATGAGGCCCGCAATGACCCCAGGAGGGGGGCGAAGGACCCCAGGGTGTGGTCGGACAACAGCTAGGATCCAGGAAAAGGCTTTTGCACTGGATTGGAGAAATACGCGGCGGAGGCTACACCAATGTTGGGCGCCGCACCGCAATATATTTTCATCACGCGGGCGAAAGCATTTCTTGCGCGAGGGAATATGGCACCCGGATCTTGCGGATTCAATCGCGGCCGGTCGGTCGGTCGCATGCAGACTGAGTGTCCCTTGATTTTTCCCGCGAATTATGCAGACCAAAGGGGGCCAGATGGTGAGTGCACTCAGACCTCATTTCCGTCCCTGGTGGCGGTGGCCTTATCGCCGGGCCAGGGATATTCTTCCGATACAAATTTCTGCAAACCGTGACGCTGAGATGTCGACCCCCCGTCAAAGCGACTAATGTGGCTTTTATTGTCGGCCCGTGGATATCGGCATGGTCAATTGCGACGCTGACGCATCTCCCTCGAGACGCAGCAATATCCGACTGACAGCAGCTCGGACGTCCGCTTCGCCTGCTCATCTTTACGCGGGGTAGGGCGGAAAGTTTATCTACGAAATATAAGCGTTTGGGTTGATTCATAAGTTTTGCCGACCTTTCTTTGCTGACATTGTCGCAGGACTAGCAGCCCGGGGACGGTGATTCACGCTGCACCCGTCCGAACCCATTTGTTTCATGTTCGTGTGTTTTGCCGAGTTTCCAAATCTCACAGATGCTGAAAAATCTGTTCCTGAAGTACCGTAGGATATGACGGTGTAACACGCCTAAATTCTGCGGAAAACCTGTCCCCAGAAGCCTATAATAATATAAAATTTGCATTCTTAAAGCAGTCTTCTGCATTTTTTTGAGTTCTTTCTTCACACATGGCCAGTTACGTGGGTGGCCAGGGAATTCTAAATAATCTGAATCGTTTAATATGATGAACAAAAGGATTGGCAACTTATACAATTGATCATCTGATTCTTGCTTGAATACAATGTTTTATCCTCTTATTATCACGGGAATGTTTCATTATCCAGCTCAAGATTGAAATTAAGGTACAGATACCGAGTTTGAAGTGCACTTCAAATTTTTTTTTACAAATTTTCGTTTTTGCTGAATTATTCTTTGTTTATTCAGCAGAAATTTAGTCCTATCTTTGTTTTATCCGAGTTGCTTCAAAATTCTGAAGCAGGAACTTGGATACATAAATAAGTTCATCCCAAGCAATTTTCGTACTTCGGAAAAGTGTTAGCTATACTGTACTCTCGAATAAAATCCCGTGATTGCTGAGGAAGACGGGAACCCGCAAGTTGTTCTTGGAGCTCGTTTCGGATGACAACTTTGAGTTTCTGTGCAAGCGGGGTATTTTAAGTTCCATTTGATGACACTGAACTACAGCTGTAATTCGAGACCTTTCGTGATTATTTGTAGACTGACGTCTCAAGAATTCCAATAAAGTCTACGGTCTCTCCACGCGTAAGAAAATTCCTTGGACCTTTTTTCATCTCCTGATATAAGTTGGACCACACTGTTGGAGTGCCTAGGGATTTTATGCGTGAATCCGAAAATGTATTTTCAAATCCAAGTGCAAGCCTGACGACTTACTACATGGATCTGGATTATGGTAATAATTCACCCCTGCCTTCGGCGCTTTCCATTTACTGGATAAGTGAGGTGTTAGAGATGGGGAATGGACCGGAGGTCGTCGGATGTTTTGAAGTGTGTGTTTCGGCTCACTTTCAGTCTTAAATCAGACGAAGCCACTTCAATTTTGTTGTTGCCATTTTGAGATTTATGCACTTTTTCTGCCTCTGCTCTCTTCTCCTCAATCAAATATTCAAATACCGTCCTGTTACTTCGAGTCTCGCCGAAAACCACGCGCGCAGTTCATGCATCTGGATTCTTTTAGTTTAAAACATGTTTGCAGCTTTGCGCACAGCAGATGGAAATTGTACGCTCACAATGTGGAAGTCATTCGAACGAAAGTTAAGCTCATATACAGCGAAGTGGTAAAAAGGCGATTAGCGTCGCCACGTCAAGTTACATATCGAAGAAAAATTCGATTCATCCGTTCCGAGAGAATCCACTCGCAATTGATGTGATTTTCCAGAACTCACTTCCATTTCGTGTTCAGCTAGCAAAAATTACTGGAAATTTCCAGTAAAGTCAAAGTAAAGTCAGTATGAGTGTAAATTTTGTCTTTCGTCAACAAAGCTTTAGATTAGAAAATGACGATCTATGAATAAACAAAATACTTACGAATATGACAAAGGAAACCCGTACAGTATTTGTTTTCATGATCGACGCTACAATTTTTTTTTTCATTTCTACACTAACATTTAAATGTTCCGGATTTTATGCATCTGCGTCTGACGACTCTTTTTTATTATATAGTAAAAAAAGCACAGGTATAATGTGGCCTCAAAATTTGAACATACTGTAATCACTACTCAGATTTTGTCGATGTGTTAGAATGTCGGCATGTTATATCTCATATACTGTATTACCGTAGCCGTCCTATAGGAAACATTTTCAATCACTTCTCATTTTTTGCAAAAATTTAGAAGTCCTTCAAAAATCCAATGCACCTGTTTTTTCAACTTGAAAAGACAGAAAAAGACCGCGCACAAGAAAGCCACAGAGAAGCTGCCCTTACATGGTGTGGAAAGTTCTAAAAGGAAAAAAAATGCACATACTCATTTAATTTTGTAAATGTGTTTATCTATCACTTACGCGGTTGATGTAAAACCCCTAAAAATATAAACACAAAATTAGCTTGTTCTATAAAATAAAAAAGTATATTGAGGGAATAATACTTTTTTTTCGAACGCGTGGCCATGGCAACAGCTGTATTGAGCAAGAGCTCAATACAGCTGAAATATTCTGCACGACCCCGTTGAATGTTGCAATAATGGCCGAGGCATCAATCCGTAAGTTTTTTGCCGGAAAATTCGGTTAAAACACAAAGATTCGCTTTGTTGAACCAGCACCCGAGAGCCGAGAGGGTGGGGGAAGTGGGTAAACGCAGCATGAAATGACTAAAAGACCGGATGCAAATGCGTCGAGTCGGCATAAACCAGAGCAAGAGTGACTGAGCTTCCGGTCGATTGGGTTTTGGCTGGCGGGTTCGGGTCACCGACGGCGGAGAGTACCGTCGGGGCTGTCGATTCTCGCCTCGTTTCTCAGGGATCAGTCGAGGTCTCGTACTCAGTTCGTCGCTATTTTCTAGCCGATAAAGCCTTCAGGCCCCTCGCAGCTGTGTTATTCTCCTTCTGCCCTCGCGTATCAGCTTCACCCACAGGAATTTCGCTAAGGGAAATTCGTGAAGTTCTCTCTTTGTCCCCTATCGTTTCCGGTATCCAGAGGTGCCTCATACAACAATCGGGCTTTGTTGTATGAGGAGGTTTTCCTAAAACGTATATAATTCTCTCTTGCAGAGGGTTCTTAAATGGGGAGTTTCTCGCATGGGGCGTGTATTCCCGTAAAAACACGAATTCGTAAAAGAAATATTAATTTGCTCCAATCCCTAATTTGGCGGCTTTCTTCTTCAACAAATCTTCTTCTGGCCCATCTTCATTGCACACCACATACAGTATAATTTAAAGCGAAGAAACAGACGCCAATGATTAAATTCACAGAAAAATATCAAAAGGTGAAAGCGCTAAACTTTTTGTTATTTTCTCAGAATGACCATAAATAAAAATTGCATCGTGTAGAACTGCTTAAGCCCAGTTCATAAATATTTAATCTTTAGACAGAGAAATGCGGTTTTGTAGAATTAGTAGAGGGTTTTGTGGCGTAAGCAGTTTTCTCTCTATCCCTTTTTTTCTTTTTTACTCACTCATTAATGCTCATGGATCAATACAGTGGATAAATCGTCATGAAAATTTCGTGATACTTGGACAAGGAAAAGATGTTGATCGGTAAAAATGACAATACAGTGGAGGAAAGATATTAAAGATCTTCTTTTTCATATTGAGTTGAATTGAATTGGACTGCTAAACGAAGAACGTTTAAAAAACAAATCATAGCCTTCCATTCCCTTCGTCGGAACTGTTCATGCTTTTCCTGGAAATTTCTATAAAAAATCATATCAAACCAATCAACTTCAAGACGCAACTTCGTGCTTTTTTTTAATCGATCTGCAATGTATGATCGTAAGCTTTCGTGCCCAAGGATCACGAGCTTCCCTCTAAATTTTGCTAGAAGATGATGTGAGCTGCGGGGATTTTTGTAAAAAAAAAATCATGATGTAGTCGAGCTTTCGGAAAGAATAAACGATACTGCTCCACGTTTTCTGCATGAAGCGGCAATTTCATAATATATATTCGTGTTGGATTTATGCGCCAAGATTATAGACTAAATAAGCTTTTCGCAAAAGCCTATATCTACGTCGAGTGCGCATTCCGGATGATCTAATCCTGAGCTCAAAAAAACCCGTGCATTCTTCAAAACTTGCGATTTAGTGAGAAAGGTAAAGGATTTCATGCCATCGATGACATGAATCTGAAAATCCAAACGTATTAGCATACATTTTGCGTCAAATTTTCATATGACATCAACTCCGTCGAACATGAGTTATTCCTTCTAGACAAGCCAGCATACTTGAAAGAACTATCGAAGATTTTCAGCAGAAGACCAGCTTTCTCAAGGTAGGAGTGCATTGACAAAATTTTTCCGGTAAGAATCAATTTGTTCATTCCAAGTAGCTAGAGGAAGGAAACTATAGAAAAATTATGACACAAGTATTTCATCGTGCTGAATAGTGAACACCTGATGCAACAATATTTTTTCAGCAATGCGTCAAAAGAGTTTTGGCGAGAAATTTAATATACAGTACTGTATTTACCCAAGTACCGTAGCTGAAAATATATCTTCGGACAAAATTAGAGATGAATGGAATTAATTTAACTTCTATTTTTTATACAGTGCAGTATTTTCAAATGTCTTAGCATGGATGGTTTAATAATCATAAGGCATTGAAAGAGTTATCAAAAGTAGTGATGAATTTCCAATAAAACCCATGATGCGGATTCCATTTTTTTATTTAAAAAAGGTCGTGGGTGTGGTATTTTTAAAAATATAGTGATTACAAATATTTATAGCGGTATGTGACCTGTCAAACGGGAAATTCCAAAATTTATTACATAAATGCCTTATACAATTTTCGTTTAATGCATTTTATTACAAAGGCCTTTAAAAATTACACTTGGATACATTGTCAAGCAACACCAGAGGATGAAATAAATTACTGCGTGCTCTGTAACTGGGTCCTGTTTGAAGCATGGTTTCTCCGACGCTTTATCTTAACACAGTGGGGGTTCTTACGGTCGAAGACAATTTGGAAACGTCTCCAACGCTTCTCGACGAAGGAAACACATTTTTGACTGAGCACACGCCACATATCCTGAACTGAGGTCCTGAAACGTTAAGCACACGTTTAAGATCTCACCCGAGTTTCCAGGAGAAAATGGATCATTTTTTTCCGTCTGCAGTCATGGCGTCGGATTTGCTTCGAGGTCGTTAGGCGCTGACAAATATTTTTCTCTAAGGTTCACTGTTTTCTGCTGAGCCACTGCGCCTGGTGTACTTCGAGGATGAATGTTGTCTCTGATGAATGATCCCTCGTTCTTGGTGATGATGATGATCATTCGAAATGTGATCTTGCAAATCCCGAATGAGCTTGAATCCCCTAGTGTCGGTACATGGGTTCCACGTGCCGGGATAACGTAGCTCGGAGGTTTTCTCGACCTTTTTGATCCGAGGAATATTGCATTTCAACATTAAGTTCTGCCGCGTAACCCCTGAGTATACTACCCAGCGACTCATTTTACAAAAACAAACCTTACTAGAAATGATCGATACAGACACACAATTCCTTGTTGCAAGCCCTACTTTTTCGCCTTGAATTTCATTCTGTCTTTAGTATCCGCGGAGCCCTCAGGACTTCACAGTCTGATGAATGTGGATCAAATCCGTGGATCTGTGGGAAAAACGAACACGGAAGTAGGGCGCACATTACTTGTACATTTCTTCTTCATCGGAGGAGAAGGGTTGGTGGGGAAAAAGGAGCGAAAAATCTTCGTGTCAGGAAGCAAATTAGCCCGGGGGTGAAATCCACAGCTTCGCTCGGCATGCAGATCCGGCAGTCATTGCGAAAATCAAGTCGAGGTGCAGAAAAAGGCAGACAACGACCGCTAATTTCGCGAATCCCATTCGAGCGTGCGGGGGGAGCCAGACGGGGAAAACGAGGCAGCAGGCCAGCATTATTATTGAGAAAACAGTTACAGAATCCCCGACCCAGGCGAGACAATATGCATGAGCACAAGGGGGCGAAAACGAACGAGTTCGGGAATCGAGTTACTGAAATGCGAAATGCGCGGAAAGAGTCCGGGCCAGTTCATCACGATTTGACCCCGGTCGGGGGCGACGGCGCAGGGACGGGAAGTAATCTCGTATTTTATTCATTTATCCCGTGATAAGGCGCCGGCGAGGGCTGGTGAGTAATATTGCAGAAGATGACCCTCGCGAGAGATATTTATGGAAGGCAGCTTTGTCTGCTGACGGATGGGGGATGCGGAGAGACAGCAGGGCAAGAACCCGAGAAGGCAAACAAAATATGGGGAAAGGTCGCAAAAGGCATTACACGTAATAACACGAAAACGCTCGGCAACTCTTCGAGCCGTCTATTATTTCCCCGCGCGGGGCATTGAAGCGGCGGCGCATCCTGGCCGTTGGCGACCAAACGACAGGAATGAATGCGCCGCCAACACTGCCTTGCTCCCTCCTGCGCGCCGAGGCTCGACTTCTGACAAGGATCGAAATGACTACAAAACGGGGAGGATTTACGGCCCGATTTGGCTCCTGGTCTCGCGGATCGCACCAGGTGACCGAGCCCTGGGGCCCAGACCCGGGATGGACCGCGGCCGAGGCTCCGAGCGCCGCCGCCGCTGCCGCCTTTGGTGGCCTCGGGTCTCCGGCCTCTCAGAGATCTGGAAAGTGACCATCCATACCGAAGAAGGAGCCAATCGGGTGGCTATATGCATTATTATGTCCGATATGGCCACTCGGGCTGGCTCTCTATAAGACGAATGACATAACACGTCTTCAGCAGGGTGGCAGATCAGAATAACTGGATGAAGACGAAGGCTAGCAGCTCTTCTCGAATGAAGGAGTACAGTAATATGAATCCGAGCGATTTTCTCTCACACCTCATGTATTTCCACTTCCACGCGATCATATTTTTCCTGTTGACTGCTTGTAGCAAAGCCTGATACACCATTTTATTTTCGGCGAAAAGCCTCCTACATAAACACAAAAAAATATGCCAACCCGAGATCTGAGCTTTTATGTGCCCAATATGGCGACTTAGTATGGTTTGTTCCAGAGACAAGGCATTGCATGTCCTAGAAAAGATGGCAGATCAACTGAATGAAAGCAGTGTGAACAGCTGTGTTTTTCCTTATAAATTCCTGTGTCCATTGCCAACGATCACATATGTTGGTATTTAATTCAGGCAGAATCTCGTTGCACATGACAGCATTAGAGTCGGAAAAGCATGTTCTGGGATCTGTTTTTTTTTTGTGCAAACACTTATTTATACTTTTCCGAGTACATTACAGTATTTCTCGCAATTCCGATTAAAGTGCAATATCCACACCTTGGTCAATATTTATCGTTGTTGTTCGATCAAATGCATTGATTCACTCGTGTTTCTATTTGAGAATTATCGCGCTTAATTCAAGCATTCAGAAAATGCAAAACAAATTGATTAAAAAAGTATATGTATACAGTATATGTTTACAGCATAAATGAGAACGATTCCTATGGTTACCAAAATGAGGATGAAGAACATGATCTAGTCCTGAGGGAATTTTTCGTCAACCTTTTCGGCAACCTCTAAAAAGAAAAAAAAAGAAAAAAGAAAAAAAAAACGATGACCATTCCTGGCTTCCAAGTAAGTCACGTCATTCGCACTCCGGTCGTCCACGATACTTCCTCCTTCCAAAAATGGATTTCCCGACCTCCTTTAGAGCAATTTCTTAAAAACTATGTTTTGTATCAGCTAAAGCTGGCTCACTTCAGGGAGCCTCGTTAGAAAAGATTTATAAATTCATTTTACCTTCAGCATTGAAAAAAGCCTTAGTTTGCCGTCGCATTTTTCCCGTTGACTAGAGGTAAATTAGACCTGGTGCGTTTTTTCGTTCTTGGTTCATTATTCAAAAGAAGTTAGTCGAAAGTTATTCGTCGAATCGAAATATTGACCAAGTTGAACATTTTCTTGAAACTCGGTGATTACAGAAAAAATTACGCTATTTTATGTAAGAATCCGGATTCAAAGAAAATCCAAAAATCAGTTTAGCAAATTATAGCAAAATTGTTTTTGAGTTCCCGGTAGCTTATCGTAATTAGATTTTACCTTTATCATCCTCCTTGTTGATGCCTATTTCCCTTGCACTTTTGGCTGGCAGCCTTTATTATCTCCTTGCCCCCGAACTTCCACAATTTCTCTCATTTCATGTTCCCTCAGCAGCAACTTTTAGTCCCCAACATCGTACAATGGAGTTTTCTCCACATTCGTTCATGTCTCCGAAGCCCACAAACATGAAACATCCGAGACTTGTGCATAAAGGCAGTTATGCAGTTCTCATGGCTGAGATACACTATTCCGTGCGTGTTTTTCAACATTTTGGCACAGGAAGAAGATGGCGCATGAGGCATTCCAAACTTTTTTTTGTTGTTGAATGAAGCCATGTAGAATAGGTCGACAAAGGATTGAGCGAGTCCGAGGAAACCTGGTGGCATCGTGCTCCGCAGTCGGGGGCTGAGTTGAGGAATTTTACGCCTCTGCACAGGATAGGAGACCCCCAGAAAAAGAAGGCGAAAAAAGGGGGAGAGTTATAAGGTATTTTGAGAAGTTGATAGTCTCTAGGGATGGGCCCACCGGGTGGTTCGTGACTGAAAATCACTTCATAACGAGGCGAGTTCGTGACAATTACTGTCTTCATCACGTTCCAGGGAACGCAGACGAGGGAACAGCCAGTCACCCTTTACAGATGCATCATTTCTTGGTTATCTCGTCGCGCTCACATTTTTATAACCCGAGTCGTCGAACACCGGTGTTATCTTAGCTCGGAATCTGGGCGCAGCCACGTCCAGGTGGGAAACGGCGAGGACCACGCTGTCCTGGCTCTTTTCAACTCACGCTAGATTTTTACTGCCGTTTCAGCATGTTTTGGTACCGTGTCCTGCTAGATATATTGTATTATACCTCCTCATTTTCCTCTGGACTCGACAGATTTTATTGAACTGGTGGAATACGCGGAACAAAGAACTCTTCTCTGAACTCGTCGCAGTTTTCTAATCGCGGAATAACATCTGAAGGGAGGGCATCTTTGTTCGCTTTAGTACAGGGCCGTGGTAGCCATCGCGACAAGAATGGTTTTCCACCAGCTAGAACACTGCTACACAAAGCATTCGTGCGATACTTGGATTAGACTGATCATCTTGCGCCTCTCGAATGATATAATTAATTTCCTGGAAAATAATTAAAAAGGGTTCTTCGAATCGGACAATGATCTGCAATGCAGGTACAGTACTTGACTAGCGTACTCTGAATCGGTGTTCGTCCTCTGCCTTTCAAACTGAAGGGGCCCAATTAAAGGCCAATTCACATGGGAAAGAAATTCCGGCTTGCCGAAAGTTGAGAGGATTCGCCTCGATTCGTCGTTGAATATTCAAGATTATGAAATAAATGAAATTTATATTGATTTCGTTTGCCTGCAGCGGCAACGGAGCCCCAGTGGAACGCACGCGGAACCCTTGAATTCTGCGGAGCACAGGATTAGAGCTTATTTGCTCAAATGATCTGGGGTACATGTAAGCGATCAATAAATTCACTGAATTTATTCTTCAACAGCCTCTGCTTCCTCTGTGTACGTAATTTACTGAGAAAAAAAAACGCTGACCCGCGAAACTTTAGCAAGTGAATGGGCTTTTTGAAAGTGTTCTTCGGATAAAAGTCAGCAGACAGGACTCCTCCGAAGGGAGATTACCTGCTCTCGTTTTATATTCAGGAAAGTCATGATAAGGATGACGTTGTATTCTTTCGCCCCGATTTTTTGTTTCGGGTTTCCCCGCTTGGTCAATTGAGATCCAGGGCCCGAAACCGTCATGCTGTAATCGATGCTCACGGAAGCTCGGGGCTCACATTTGCCCCGGCCGACAGCTTAGCAATCGCATCAATGTCAATCTCCTCCTTGTCTTCGTATACGTCAGCTTCAAGTGTCCCTGAACCCAAACGGTCGAAAACTCGTCGCCCTTCTCAAATTTCTCAGCACGTTTAGAAACAAACTTTAAATAAAATATTTAACACAAATTACCGCGTTTCTCCGAAAGCATAGCCTATAGTCCTATGAAAAGCCCCGTAGAAAGTGAGACCCCGAGATGCGGACGTAATTGGTGTATCAAGAGTGTCCCCAAGTCGAAATTTCCCTAAGTTTAGTCTCATTTTCCCTTAGACTTGCATTATACAATATTTAATTGTGTTTTATGTACAAAATACTCACCATACTTGACTATATTGTGATAACACAATATGGGCATTTGGGGTATTGCATACCTCTGTACAGTACATAGAAATGTTGGCATTCTCTGTAAAAATAATATTCAAGTAAAAAAAGAGAAGGAAGTCCCTCTCTGCTGGAGGTATTTTTTTTGTAATTAGCTAAATGGATGGTACTGTAAATTGGTGAGCGAAATGCCCAAGAACTTTTCTTACATCAATTTTAGTGTAGCTGCCGCCTTTGGTGGCCTCGGGTCTCCGGCCTCTCAGAGATCTGGAAAGTGACCATCCATACCGAAGAAGGAGCCAATCGGGTGGCTATATGCATTATTATGTCCGATATGGCCACTCGGGCTGGATCTTCATAAGACGAATGACATAACACGTCTTCAGCAGGGTGGAAGATCAGAATAACTGGATGAAGACGAAGGCTAGCAGCTCTTCTCGAATGAAGGAGTACAGTAATATGAATCCGGGCGATTTTCTCTCACACCTCATGTATTTCCACTTCCATGCGATCATATTTATCCTGTTGACTGCTTGTAGCAAAGCCTGATACACCATTTTATTTTCGGCGAAAAGCCTCCTGCATAAACACAAAAAAATATGCCAACCCGAGATCTGTGCTTTTATGTGCCCAATATGGCGACTTAGTATGGTTTGTTCCAGAGACAAGGCATGGCATGTCCTAGAAAAGATAGCAGATCAACTGGATGAAAGCAGTGTGAACAGCTGTGTTTTTCCTTATAAATTCCGGTGTCCATTGCCAACGATCACATATGTTGGTATTTAATTCAGGCAGAATCTCGTTGCACATGACAGCCTTAGAGTCGGAAAAGCATGTTCTGGGATCTGTTTTTTTTTTGTGCAAACATTTATTTATACTTTTCCGATACATTACAGTATTTCCCGCAATTCCGATTAAAGTGCAATATCCACACCTTGGTCAATATTTATCGTTGTTGTTCGATCAAATGTATTGATTCGCTCGTGTTTCTATTTGAGAATTATCGCGCTTAATTCAAGCATTCAGAAAATGCAAAACAAATCGATTAAAAAAGTATATGTATACAGTATATGTTTACAGCATAAATGAGAACGATTTTTGGTTACCAAAGTGAGGATGAAGAACATGATCTAGTCCTGAGGGAATTTTTTGTCAACCTTTTCGGCAACCTCTAAAAAAAAAAAGAGAAAGAAAAAAAAAAGAAAAAAAAAAACGATGACCATTCCTGGCTTCCAAGTAAGTCACGTCATTCGCACTCCGGTCGCCCACGATACTTCCTCCTTCCAAAAATGGATTCCCCGACCTCCTTTAGAGCAATTTCTTAAAAACTATGTCTTTTATCAGCTAAAGCTGGCTCACTTCAGGGAGCCTCGTTAGAAAAGATTTATAAATTCATTTTACCTTCAGCATTGAAAATAGCCTTAGTTTGCCGTCGCATTTTTCCCGTTGACTAGAGGTAAATTAGACCTGGTGCGTTTTTTCGTTCTTGGTTCATTATTCAAGCGAAAGTTATTCATTGAATCGAAAAACCGTATTGACCAAGTTGAACATTTTCTTGAAACTCGGTGATTACAGAAAAAATTACGCTATTTTATGTAAGAATCCGGATTCAAAGAAAATCCAAAAATCAGTTTAGCAAATTATAGCAAAATTGTTTTTGAGTTCTCGGTAGCTTATTGTAATTAGATTTCACCTTCATCATCCTCCTTGTTGATGCCTGTTCCCCTTGCACTTTTGGCTGGCAACCTTTATTATCTCCTTGCCCCCGAACTTCCAAATTTTCTCTCAGCATTTCATGTTCCCTCAGAAACCTTTTAGTCCCCCAACATCGTACAATGGAGTTTTCTCCACATTCGTACATGTCTCCGAAGCTCACAAACATGAAACATCCGAGACTTGTGCATAAAGGCAGTTATGCAGTTCTCATGGCCGAGATACTCTATTCCGTGCGTGTTTTTCAACATTTTGGCACAGGAAGAAGATGGCGCATGAGGCATTCCTAACTTTTTTGTTGTTGAATGAAGCCATGTAGAATAGGTCGACAAAGGATTGAGCGAGTCCGAGGAAACCTGGTGGCATCGTGCTCCGCAGTCGGGGGCTGAGTTGAGGAATTTTACGCCTCTGCACAGGATAGGAGACCCCCAGAAAAAGAAGGCGAAAAAAGGGGGAGAGTTATAAGGTATTTTGAGAAGTTGATAGTCTCTAGGGATGGGCCCACCGGGTGGTTCGTGACTGAAAATCACTTCATAACGAGGCGAGTTCGTGACAATTACTGTCTTCATCACGTTCCAGGGAACGCAGACGAGGGAACAGCCAGTCACCCTTTACAGATGCATCATTTCTTGGTTATCTCGTCGCGCTCACATTTTTATAACCCGAGTCGTCGAACACCGGTGTTATCTTAGCTCGGAATCTGGGCGCAGCCACGTCCAGGTGGGAAACGGCGAGGACCACGCTGTCCTGGCTCTTTTCAACTCACGCTAGATTTTTACTGCCGTTTCAGCATGTTTTGGTACCGTGTCCTGCTAGATATATTGTATTATACCTCCTCATTTTCCTCTGGACTCGACAGATTTTATTGAACTGGTGGAATACGCGGAACAAAGAACTCTTCTCTGAACTCGTCGCAGTTTTCTAATCGCGGAATAACATCTGAAGGGAGGGCATCTTTGTTCGCTTTAGTACAGGGCCGTGGTAGCCATCGCGACAAGAATG
>CAJPEX010002780.1:18472-35352 GCA_905338405.1 Notodromas monacha
AAAAAAAAACGCTGACCCGCGAAACTTTAGCAAGTGAATGGGCTTTTTGAAAGTGTTCTTCGGATAAAAGTCAGCAGACAGGACTCCTCCGAAGGGAGATTACCTGCTCTCGTTTTATATTCAGGAAAGTCATGATAAGGATGACGTTGTATTCTTTCGCCCCGATTTTTTGTTTCGGGTTTCCCCGCTTGGTCAATTGAGATCCAGGGCCCGAAACCGTCATGCTGTAATCGATGCTCACGGAAGCTCGGGGCTCACATTTGCCCCGGCCGACAGCTTAGCAATCGCATCAATGTCAATCTCCTCCTTGTCTTCGTATACGTCAGCTTCAAGTGTCCCTGAACCCAAACGGTCGAAAACTCGTCGCCCTTCTCAAATTTCTCAGCACGTTTAGAAACAAACTTTAAATAAAATATTTAACACAAATTACCGCGTTTCTCCGAAAGCATAGCCTATAGTCCTATGAAAAGCCCCGTAGAAAGTGAGACCCCGAGATGCGGACGTAATTGGTGTATCAAGAGTGTCCCCAAGTCGAAATTTCCCTAAGTTTAGTCTCATTTTCCCTTAGACTTGCATTATACAATATTTAATTGTGTTTTATGTACAAAATACTCACCATACTTGACTATATTGTGATAACACAATATGGGCATTTGGGGAATTGAATACTGATACCTCTGTACAGTACATAGAAATGTTGGCATTCTCTGTAAAAATAATATTCAAGTAAAAAAAGAGAAGGAAGTCCTTCTCTGCTGGAGGTATTTTTTTTGTAATTAGCTAAATGGATGGTACTGTAAATTGGTGAGCGAAATGCCCAAGAACTTTTCTTACATCAATTTTAGGGTTGGAAATATCTGTTTCTTGTAATTTGGCCTGAAATGTATTTGCAATTTTAAAACAAAATGTCCCTATGTTGAGTCAGTGTCCTCATGTCGGGCCTTTTTTATTATGATAAAATAAGTGTACCTATGTTGAGGTGTCTGCATGTGGGGGTCTCACTGCACTGCCTCATACTGCTCTGAATATTGGCCCTGTTCCTCAAAAATGCATCCTTTTCGTCATAGACGCTTTAAATTTCTCCGATGACCTATATTATTCTCACTGCTTCGGTACTCAAACTATTTTGTTACCCATATGCAGTTTTCTTAGCGTGCAAGACTGAGTAAAATCATATTCCCAACCTAAAAAATGCACTGCAGCGCTAGAAGTTCTTGATTAGCATAAAATGCATTCTTTCCTTTTGTCTCCTGAAAATGAACTTACTGAAAAATAATATCGCACAGGCCGCAGTCCATCAGAAAAGGGGTGAGGATATCGGTTGTAATAATTTAAAATCGATCTTATTTTTAGGGAAATATGGTTCAATTACGTCGGATTGTAATGTTACTCTCAATTACGTAAGTCATGGTGGAAAGCTTGTCAGGTCTTTCTAAGTATTGTTGCATGAGGATTCATTTTTGAAAAATGGAGCTGTATGCTGTAATATAATTGTAATTAATGTTGCATCACAGTCATGAAGTGGGAAGTTACCATCTTTTCTCATCATGCAGTGTGATGAAAATTTTACTGTATCGTAAAAATCCTTTAAAAAAACCAGCTAAAACTTCTCACATATAACTATAAAACGAGTTTAAATTCATTGTGTTTTTTCAATTCACAAACGGTGTAGATAATACAAAACTGTAAAAATGGGTTCGCATACAGAATTTCATACCTCACCTTTTCCATCTTCAGGGAATATATTGTTCACTGTACCTGGGCAATTTTTCGGGTTTGAAACATCCGTTTGCATTTCCTCTAGACCTGAGGACGCAAATGGGATGATGAGTAAAATTCATAAGAAGAAAATGCAAAAACATTTTATATTGTTGACTTTTGGCTGAGTTTCTTAGGATCATGTTGAAGAAAAATGTTCAGGTTAACAACTAGTAGGGCACAGTTATCGGACACATAAATACGTAAATGCAGACAACTGACGCGCAGAAAATTTTCTGACATTTCTGAACATTATTGCAGATAAATGACGAGATACTACGGTATTAAATATATTGTACGTACCTTATTCTTCGCAAGTACTGATTTTGTCGCGCTTTAAAAGCACAGAAGTTTCTCAAACTTATTTCCACGCCGGCACCTCAAATAAATAGCTTCTTTAAAAAAATAAAAAGTTCATTTCTCCGAAAGGACTGAGAAGTTCTGCTAGTTCTTGTGTTAGCGTGTCATCCTACAGCTCGTCGCCTGTCTTCGAGGATTTCGTATTTGACGAAGTGATACTCAAAAGTTCTTGCGAGTGATATTCGCAAGACGTTAAATTTATAATGCGCGCAGAACTCGGTAATTCCTTTTGGAACCGAATGTTGACAACTAAGGTATTGGGAATCAGCTGATTCAAGTTGAATTTATTGCAATGCAAGGCGTTTAGAACTTTTTGAAAATTCGGACTAGTGACATTATAGATCTAAGAAATACTGCACGTTATTTTCTCCGTATTTTGGATAAATGACGTTCCAGTTAAATGATTATAGCTGCATTGATACAAATTAGCAGTTACCATATTCAAGTGACTGTAGGGCACAACCTAATTTCAGGCAGTCATTTCAAGGAAACACTTGACAGGCCACCAAAAAATAGGACATTTTCAGACGAAGGTGTGATTCATGAATACAGGAATTTAATGCATTATGATTTTTCAGCATTCCACCAAAAAGTCCTCACAGCATTCGTGTATACGGACCCTGCTTTTGAGAAACTGTCTGCGGATTCATAAATTAACAATGCGTGCTTTTCCGGACAATATTTTTTTTTTCATGTGAAGAACAATATTGAGTCATCTTTCAAATCTAACAAGCACATATCTGAAGCGATGAACTATGAGCGGCAATGCGTTATTTTCGTAATGCAGTATTATTTCAAGCACCAACAAAATTTGGCTTCATATGTAAGACATAACTCAGCTAAAATCTGAATCATAGTGGGTCTTGGCTCTCAAATGCCCTGCAATCAAACATACCAACTTTCAAACATAGTGTTTTCAGTAAAGCCAGCTAAATAAGATACCCGAGGAATGGATTGCGATTATTATCCAAAACCCCCGACAGAATCTCAAATCCAGTTCACATTCTTTGTCAGTAAATTCAATGCAGGAATACTTCAGGTAAAGGCCACATCATCGTTTTTGGGAGGAAAAGTGCGCGAGTCGTTGCGGAGTGAACACGGGATGTTTATTTTATTGTTTTACACAAAAGCGACGCTAGGGCTCTGTGAATTCCACCCTGTTTGGCATAAAGCGCACATAACGTCAAATAATAAGAAAGGATTACGACTGCAACCCGAGAAATTAGGGTTCCGTGGGAAGATCGGAGGAGCAAGGGCCAGCCAGGCGGAATCAGACGTGGGCGATCAGGCCGGGGTCTCGGACCGGGTTTGTGCGTGATACACATATCTGTATGGGCGGCGTAAAGAGGTGCAGCGACTTATCAGGAGTGAAATATGGAGAAAAAACTGAGGCGAGATAGTGGCGAAGCGTCCCAGGTGGCGCGGATCTCCCGCCCGAAACCGACGCGAGAACCGGGCGTGGCCTTCCACGTAGGTATTGGAAAACGCCTCTTTTCGTTGTCCATTCCGCTGCGAGACTCGGTCCGGAGCGGACGCATCGTGGGCGCCCAGAGTTCGGGATCGGGCTCCCCCACCCCCCATATAAGTGGAATTGCAGCCCTTGCAGCAGACGTTTCTTCATGCTCCTCGCGCGTGATATGGCTGGAGCAGTCGGCTGCGACAAGACGGCACGAGCGCCCAGCAAAAATGACAGCTCCTCCTCTCCGTGAACAGTGATTTTTGAGAGAAAGAGGAGTTCGGCTGTAGGTTCGAGTGACCCAAGATGGCTTGTAAGTCGTGATTGATCGTGATGATGCGGTATCAAGCAGTTTGGGCTTGAGCAGTGACGGTATAGCCAATTCAGAATTGCATGGCTCATATCAAAACGGATAAGAGCCTCTCTGGGCTCATTTCCATTTGGGTCCTGAAAATTCATTTGTAAGAGGATGTCTCCTAGAAAGGAGGATCAACGCATATGAAACGATTCGATCCTCCGGGACTCAAACTGGCTTCTTTCAACGTCAGTTTTTGTCCTTTCCATGGTACTGAGGATATGAATGTCAAGCATACGCTCGAATTCGCTTGCGAGTGAACAATACCTGAATCGTGAGAGATGCTTGATTTCCGATATTTATTTACCCACGAAATTGTTTCGATGTACGGTGCTTCACACAATTCGCTGTTTTATTCCGAAATAAACATCGAGAACAAGAAATGTTTCGTGAAAAAATATTTCTTCGTGTTGCACATTGCATTTCTATGGAAAATCATGCAATGTCTGATCTCTATGATTTACGATAATCAGCCTGGATCACTTTCCATACACTCTTATTATAAATGTTGTTGTTTCAATTGAGAAATAAAGAATTGTTTTTGCATACTTCAGCCATGCTTCCCCTTGGAAATGTAAACCTGCGAAACTAGCTTCCCCATGACAAACTATTGCTTAATTAGTAAGATTGCTGTCTTTCGTGTTTTGTGTGAATGCTATTCAAACTAACCAACGTGTTCACAGGCAACACAAATTAATTTTTTTAAAGTGATTATTCACCTGATCTGAACATACTTACCTGAACAACTTATCTTACTTACTTACTGAACATACTTACTTATCTGAACAACGACCATAGATCCAGTCGTGTGCGGTACGTGTCAATTTATATGAGTCACGAAAATATCAGCTTCTATTTCCAAAAATGGTGAGGCATCATTTGGCATATAAAATGCTTTACATAATATATACCTTATGATTCGGTGCAGCTTTTGGGTAGCGAATCTTGGTGTTCCAAATAGGTTTGACAGGTTATGACTGCTTCAGATGAGGCGAAGTTAGCAAATTTTATGCTACCGGTTTCTTGGGTGAAATTTTCAAAAGATGCGGAGGCCTAATATTACGTTGATGAAGGATTCATCTCTCCAATTGATGGCCTTCGTTGCGGGTGCAATGATGCATCATGGAAGGATCAAGATCAAACTTTAAAAATTCAAATTTATCTACAGCAATGCAAAAAGATTCGCTCCGTTTTGCTATAGAAACATTTATCAGCATTTAAGAGTCGGCGATTTTTCCATCATTAAGAATTTCCAAAGGAAAAATTAAAAAATATCATTCTTTAAGTTTTTTTTTCTGTTACACTTTGAAGAAACTTTCGACCTCCAGAATACAGTACATGATTGTATCAACCGCGGAGGACATTTAATGCACAGAAACGAAGAAGAATTTGAGTTGATCACTGTACTCACCCGCTTCGATGTTGCTATTGCTGCTCCAGTAAAATTGACAAACGTTGAAAGATTTTTCGATTATGATTGTTAGCTTAAGATCAAGCAGTAGATCGGTCTATGTTGGCGAAGATTTGATTAAACCTGCATTCGCTCCTGCGATTTTTTAAAGCGTCTTTCGCCGCGTTTTCGAAGGCACACGAATTATCGAAGGCTACACGAGTGAATTTCATGTACATACGAAAACAGCTCGGAAAATGAACAGGATATTGGTACGAAGTGGGTCATTTGATGCATAAAGATTACGAGCCAAGTGGGAACCACGTCTAAACAGAAGTGTCACGTCCGACAACTGGGAGCAGTTGTCACGAAATTATGTGGCGGAAAATTTCACGTGAAAATGTAAGGAGTGATTTATTGTGTTGACGATAAAATTAATGCGAGTAGGTCCATCCTGCTCTTCATTTACTATACTTTTTTCGGGCCAGGGGTGAGTAATTCTGCTGATTTATCCGCACCCCTGGACCCAAGAGGCATCCGGCACAACGATGCGTGCCTCCCACCTCTCAGACAATGACCAGGCAGAGTAATCCACTGGAAAACCCGTAGTGAGCGTATGGGGCCTCTGTACAATCAGGCACACGGCCGGGTAAAAAATTATGATCAAGTTTCTTTGATTGCATGTGATCTTTGCTTTCTCGCGCGAAAAGCGTGGGGATTTTTTGGAGAAAAGTCTGACATTTTAATAGAGGAGTTTGTGCCCAATGCGTTCTTTAGGTAACGGTAGTGAACCTATGTGGCGATTGCAGTTCGGCTGAAGTATCAATGAATTGTCTATCTACTTGCTGAATACGGCATCAATACTAGAATTTTCAGCTTAGGCTCGTCAGAGAATATCAGTAGAAAAACTTCGGATAAAACTGAAAGCACTTTTTGTTGTCACTTGCATCGTTTTGAAAATGTTTGTTGCGGAAGAATGCAAGTGACAGCAATATATAACAAAGCGAAATGTATCTTTCATATTTAATATAGTTTTTAGATTTTCATCGCGGGATTTTTTAACGATTTGTCATGGATGAAAGCGAGCGAAATAATAAATACAGTATTTGATATCCGCGAATTCTTCTTGAAGGATATCTTAGGTGCATTTATGCAAGTCTCGTGCTGACGATTTTGCGTCGTCTTTATGAACTGTCGAGAAGTCGCTGGGACCAGCGAGGAAAACTGAGGACGAATCCAATATTTTTAAGATGCTGTTAAGTGTAAACTGTAACGCTGTTCGGACAAAAAAAAAAAAAGCAAAATGAGGGTGATCTTTGGGGTTTGAATAACACCGATCGATAGGAATAAAAGCCCAATTATACTGGCCTTCCCATAGAATGTAAGCCTTATGATGTGTCGGGATCGGGATCTTCCATTTCGGCTAGTTCACATGCCTGCGTACTCACTTATCAACCGGAAGCCGGCCGGAACTTTGAAGTATGGAAATGAACGGGAATAATTCTAACGGAACGGAACTGAGGGTTGAGAAGAAGAAAAGAATGAGAATCGGGCTGAGCTTCTTGCTAGAATAGATCTTCATTCAAGATAGCAGTCGAAAGAAGGGAATCAAACACGCACCCAACTCGAAACTTCAGTTGGCGAGCGAATTCAGCATCTGTCTCCAAGAAATCAATGCAGATGGACTCTCGCTAGAAGAATTTTGTCTACCTTGCTATTCTACGCACACTTGATTTTTAATTACCGACCTATGAATGCACGAGCAAACCATCCACAACAATGACGTTTTCTGCTCTACAATATATACCCAATTATTATACATTGCAGCATTTTGTTCCCCGAAGAATTATCACAGAGAAGTGTCCAGATGTGTTGGAAATTCTAGTGACGTTGGTTTGGTCTGCTTTTGAAACACCCGCGCGTGCTACTAACAGAAAAAATTGTAAATGTGCATGTCTGAGATTGGCTTGAAAGAGTTCGGTATTCAAAATCGAGATTTCTATAAAAGCAGGGTGGTGTGTGTGCTGGAGGGTAAATTCCTTTCAATCCACGGGCAACGCAACCTAGAGTAGTGACCTCATGGTTTCATGTTTTTCAACTGGATTTTTGCCTGAACTGAATACTGATGCCATGTTTGTTCCAATAAAGGCCGGACGTTCAAAATACAGCATTGAAAACAGTCTTACGCTTCAATAGTTTTCTGAATTGTCAAATAAATCAGAAAAGTTCTTCATCACAGACGAGGCTAAAATTGAGTAGATCCGGTATCTGGTCTGGGTAACATATGGACAGAAAATTAACAGTTTTATCTTCATGGTCATTGCATCAGACCATCGAGCGCAATTTTCTGACTATGCTAATCCTGGATAATTTGCATTTCATGGCAGTAATGTTACGCCGCAGACGCACACAGCAAGTATGAAAGAGGTCTAGAAAGATTCAGACGCATTTCTCGCTTTCCTGGGACGAGGGATATTGTACAGTATTACCAATTGAAAATCTCATTTCTCAAAACATTCGGTTTAGGGCTAATTGTGTCAACAGTTTGACTCATTGGCAGTTTTGATGTACAATACAGTATTTCATCAGAAGATCAGCAGGTCTCCTGGAAACACTTGAAGCAATCTGGCCAGCTTTCGGGGAGAATACAGCACTAATGAAAAAGTCTTGAAACCGTCAGAAAATATGAAAATTGATGGAGGGCACAAAAGTGCGACTCGCGTTCCACTAGATCGGTCGAATGTGCGATGCATAATGAGTGCATCTGCAACGAAACCAATCATGTGCGAAGAACAGTTCTGTCATATCCGGAAGACCAGTTCGATATTTTCGCTGAATATTATGGAACTGGACTAAATTTGTAAATTTTGTAGTCTCTGAGGATTAATTTCTTGCCTTCAAATATGACCATGAAGTTCGTCCGTGTCTTTCGCGCAAAACAAGAAAAAAAATTAAAGACCAGCAATTTCAGTTCATTTTGAAATCAACGCGTTTGTCTTGTCGTGCCGTTTACTTTATTCTTTTTCGAACGAAACTTCTGGTTGTAGTTTTTTTTATATGAATTTCCGTTCGAACAAATTTGAACTTTCCCACGGTTTCTGTCTAAAAAAAAATCGTGCCACTTCGGTCAGGTGTGAAAGACCTGTACGCTCCCAGTGGAATAAATTCACGAGTTGTCTCCAGGAGCAGAAAATTGAAACCTTCGGGGACATCCGTGGGGAATAATCTCTCGAGTTCTTAGCCTCACTCATCTAATCGTTAATTTGACTAAGGGGTGAAAAACAAATCTTGTTTGTTCGAAATTAATCGGAATTGGATCTGGATATCAACCACCGTCTATACTTATGTATCTGATTCCCATTCTCTTACAAAGCAATTTTTCGCCCACAGGAATTTTTTTAATGAAACCATGATAAGCGTAACATCTTTCATTGAACCCAATATGCTTGAAAAAATTATGATTTGAATGCTGGCGAATCTGCTCGTTTTATAACTTAGCAACTGCTGAATTACAGCAGATGGGCTTGGTCGCATCCTCCATTTTGGCGCATACTCCTCTATATACACTCGTTAAATATCGTGACGGGCTCTGGTGAGTTATGACGTCCATTTCCTGCTAAATTAGTTTGCAATGTATTATGAAGTCGATTCGAATTTTTCGCACTTTTCGTATGTAAAGATTCATTTTAAGATTCACATACTCATTTATTATTCCAGGTGGAAAACATGTAATTATTTTTTTTATTTTTTGCCAAGACGATGAAATATTGCTGGAAAACGGACTGATCAATCCTTGTGACCGCAAATGGCGCCGAGAGCATTTAGTACGAATCCGTTGAACATTTTTGAGTTTCATGTTTCATTCAGCTTCCGAATGAACTAAAATTACGGAGTATATTGTTCATTTCCCCGCGTAACGTGGAATTCTTGAAAAGCATCCATATTGGTTGATGTAGGCGAGTTTGAAGAAATCATCAGACGTGACTGAAGAGTAGCGGTGATTTTGTGCTTGTTTTTGACTGGTGAGACAAATACGTACAAAAGAATGCGATACAGTGAAATGAGAGATTTAATGTACATTTGTGCTATGTGGCTGAGCAGTGAAGCTTTCGAGGAACCAGCTTGTGCAAAATTTGACAAAAACTACAGTAGTTAAAATAAGGTTTGGGCCTGTTCACTCCAAAAATTAGACTATTTTACTCATGGACATTTCAAACAAAAATCTACCCGAAAAGCGTGACACTGCCTCAAGATATGGACGATTCTCCAAAATTTCCAGAAAAGCAAAAAAAATAAAAAAATATCTGCTAAAATGTTTGAATCCTCTCTTGAACATAATCATTAAGTCAGAACTAATTTGATTAAAAATTTACTCGAACTTTTCTCCGAAATAGGCTATTTTTAGTGGTTTCTCTGACAACTGCATACAAGAAATCAATGTATTTGCTTTTTTGCCTTTTGGACTCCTTTCCATGCCGAAAGCAGATTCGGAATGCGTCGCTTCTGCACTGTCAGTATCTGTGTTTAAGGTGCTTCAACTCAGTACAGGATTAGGACAAACATGGGAATTTTAGAAGAATTTTTTCTGTTTTTTTCCAAACATGAGAAGTGATTCAAAATGCTCCCATTGAAGTCAACGGTGAAATGTGATCTGACATACTGATACTCCAACATATGGACCCAGTCTGGGAAGTACAGTAATTGCCTTTCCATCTTGGGTTCCCACTGTACATCATCTGGCGATTCGGATAGAATTAAGTTCTCGTCATAAGCGCGCGTTATTGGATCGTTGGAATGGTTCCCTCTCATATAGTTCCGTTCGTTCTATCTCAGTGAGACGGTATGCCGCAAAAAAGAGAGTAAAACGTGAACCAAAACTCGAAAAATCAGTGGACGCAGATGCACTCATCTGTGACGCGGACGGCAATCGTGAAATCCTGATCGCGTTGGGGTGGGGGGAGAAAAGAGCCGCATCTTGACCGTCAGCAGGATGGAGCAACACCAGCACAGAGCTCAGCAAGGATTGGCAGGGATGCAGCCAACAGACCGAAACTGGGCGTGAGAGTGCAGACCCCGTTGTTGTTCCTGTCCTCAGGACCACCTCCCATGTCCCGGCGGAAGCAGAATCGACCTCGTCATCTGGGACCTGATGGCTCCAACGATGACATGATCCTTGGAGCCTCTGAAAGTGATGTTCTCCACAATTCAGGTTTGTTCTTTTTCTTTCACTTCCAACCGAAACGAAGGCATTTCTGTCATCGCATCGCCAGAAGTCGCATCGCACCCTTCAGAATACTGTAAAACGAAATTCTCCGGCGCGTGGGGTGAAATTCTGGAGAAGTATTCATATTCATTGATTCAGACATATTCCTAGCAAGATTACCGGGCGACTGGTGAAATGAGGCTATTTTCAGAAAGTTCGAAAATCAGTCGCTTTTTTACTCAATTCCGCGAAACGCGTGAGAAACTGGGGAAAAGGAAACACTGAATATCTTCGGAAAACTGAGCTCGTCCTATCCTTTTAGTGGTGGGATGAACACATGGTACCTCATAGAAATATGATTTCATCCAGCTTAGTACTGTATGCGGTAAATGGAAACCTTCAGCAAACAAAGAAAAACAGTTTGAGGCAATTCGTGGTGAAATGCGTAGACCGTGCGTTCCATCAATGGAATGCAACGTATTTCGGCGATTTCACGAACTTGAGTTTTCAGACAATGAAAATATGTTTGTCGACCGTCCCTTGTATAAAGTACAGTACATGTACAAGTACAAGAGAACAGGCATTGCCATTTTTTTGTTTGAATGAAAGTCTCGAAAGCTGAGCCTCAGCGAATGATTTCGTAGAATTGTAAATTTCTGATTCGTTCTGAAGGACAATGAGGAACTTCTTCCACACAGCCGTTGTGCTTTCGTTTACTTCTTTCAGTTGAACGGGAACATTCCTTAAAAAATCATATTTATTTTATCACGGTTCAATAATTTTTGTGGATTATCTTTGTTCTTCCCCACTCGAGCTTGGAGTACGAATCACAGTGTTTTTTTTCTTCTACTCGGCCTTCATGAATGCTCCAGTTTTACGGAGTAAAACGTGCGAGTCACTCGAGACAAAGTTCTTGACAAGTTCTAATGGTCTCTCTCCATTCTTCCTGGCTTTCAGATCCATGTGGCGCTAAATCTTGAACGAACAATTCAATTTATTGATGTGAATCGGAGTTTGAAAATTCCAAGAGCAGTGTTGCACTGGTGTTGATAATTTTTATTTAGTTTTCGGTCCTGCCGTGAGAATCGTTGTCATGCAGGTTTTAGTTTCACAAATACCGCCAGGTGCTCGTCGAAGTGATTTTAAAATTGTGATGCGTTCATGAAATGGACCGTGGTCCAATGAACTCTTGCTAACGGCATTGATCGTCAGAATCAGCTTCCTACTCCTACTTATTAAATTTAATCAATCAGAGATTTCTGTGCGATGAAATTTGATGCAAAAGTAAACAAACGCCGTAATTAGACAGGCTATTCTGATGCCAGCTGGCGCTTGGAAAAAAAGCTGATCACTGCCGAACCCGACGCTCTTGTGAGAGGTAGCGTGTAACTTGTGCGTGGGGTTTTTGATTTCCCTCTCTTGCTGTTGTTCCGTTGAGTGGCAGGAATAACAAACACCTGCTGGCTCGCATTTGCTCTATATCACCAAGGTCTCATCCCTAATCAGATTAATACGTACCTCATGATCAATTTCCCCTGCAATCAGCTGAACTGATAATTTGCTTGGGTATCACCTGCCACGAGAAGCCGACGAATCACGGTTTTCAGTCTCTGCTTTCGGCGCTCGCAGGGAAAAATCATTAAACATTTAAATTTGTGCGTACGTTTCGATCATCAGACTGACTTATTTGCATTGCTACTATATTTTCACATGATACATTTTTTCATGATGTAGACTGGTGATTGGAATTATGGTATTCCAGAGCCCTGAGAAACGATTATTTGCGAATTATGTCTCGTTTGAAACTGTGAAAAACCCTATTACTCGATCGTGAGGATTTTTGAATTCTTCTTATTGATGAAAATTTTGATCCCACATAAAATTGGTTCTATTGACTTTGAATACCAATTTCTGTCATTTTCTGCGCGTAGGACTGACATACCAAAAATAAACGTGTCATGTACGATTTAAGGCGCAAGAATCTGACACGAAAAATATGAATGAAACGCTTTGAAACGCTGGAATGTTCGACTCATCCCGATTTCAAATCTGAACAGATCTGGGTCTGCTTTCTTTTACACTTGGTGAATACAGTATTCTTGAGTCGGCGGCAGATTTTCTTTGTTCAAAGACTAATGAGAAGGATATCAGATCATTCTTTTTTGTGACCTCGTCTGACCAAGTGCTTACCTGAGCCAGGGGAAACAGTGACAAAGCAGTTACACGGGAAACTCCCCGGAGAAAAAGCTGAGAAGGCCAGCATGGGCTTATCCCGCTGCTTTGTGAAATATATCCGTGCCTTCCGGAGTTTGATGCTGAAATCAGTAGAGACACAGTTGGACAGCAGGGCAGTTCCTGGTTAGTAGAGATTTGCTTGGCAAATGGGCGGGCAAGGTAATTGCAAAGTTTTTTTTTTTTCGGGCCCCACGCATTCGGTCAGATTCGAGCGACGCAAGCACTTTTATATCGTTTGAGTCACTACATGAGCGTTCTTTGTGATTATAGTGCACATAGTTGAATCGTGAATTTGTTTTCGAAACCGTTTTTGTCTTCCGAAGAATCTTCCGAGTGCTCAAGCTGGAGGATTCTAAAAAACTTTTTTTTCACTTCTCAAGGACTACAAGTTTTTTGGTGAAATTTCGGCGGTTCAGATGATCAGATCTGTTCAATGATTCCCTGCCCTCCAGTTCTTCTCTCGTAATTTTTCGCTCACGTCATTCTGCTCCCGTGGATGTTGAGAAAAAACTGCATATCTTCTAAATATGCTCAACTTCAGCGTGTATGGTCTTCTATTAATTTCTTGAAAAGTTTCAGCGATAGCCATGTGTCTCAGAAATCAACCCGAACGCCGATGGGTTGAGGGGTTATTGACGGCATTGAAAGCGAAGATTTCCCGTTCGACGAAGAAAAAGTGCCCAAATATTTACTTGTGACATGATTCAATTCTTAAAAATAAAAAACTGACTAACGTATCCAGTTCGTCGGAGAATCTGTTACAGAGGCGTGCGAAAATATTGAATTACGAATAAATTGTTAATGCCGCATTTACTCGGAAATAAAATGTCATTAATTATAAACTAAAAGTTACTAACTGAATCGTGAAGTGAAAGGTACATTTGTGTTTAGTTCCTTCAGAACCCAAAGAATCTAATCATGCTTTAGCAGCCAGCATATTATTGCAACCTTGAACTGAAAATCGTAGTAAAATTAATTTTATTGATTTTCAGCCAATTGCATGCAAGCTTCGATAAATATTATTCTGCATGAATTTTTCTTACAAATCCAAGACGCCATAGGTTGGACACTGCATCAAATACACTAGGCCTCTGCTTTTAAAAATCAATTTTTCATGACATACGCGTCTTTCGCTGTGTTTGATTGGTAGTTCGAGATGATTTTTTTTCTAAATTGTGCGCGGAAATGAGACACCATTCGCACTGCAAAAATATACGGTACATTTCCGTTTCTTCCGGAATGAAATTCGATACTTCGCTTGGTATCGTGTTCTGCAACATCGACTTTTGCTCCGGGAGATAAGATCAGGGCTCTGAACGTGTCTAGAGTCATGTTTCATCTGTCCGAAGGACAATTTTTCAATTACTGAAGTGAATGGCGTCCCCTAGGGGGCGCAAACAAGCTCTTTAAGCCGAGGCGGCCGACCGCATCTGCGGTACCTTGTCGGGCAAGTTTGACCCTGGGGTTTTTTGTCACAGATTTGTATAGGTTTTATGGTCGCAGCCTGTTTTCATCCGACTGTCATAAAAATACTTGGCAAAAACCGGGGCTGGGAGCCATTAAACGGGCCGAAAGAACTTTTTTCGGGTAGTTTCTCCGGCAATTTTTCGGGCGTATTTTATTGGCGCCCTCGGGGTCCTGCTTTTTTTTGGCGGAACGGAAGATCAGCTGAACGGCAAGCAATTTTTCGGCGATGCTATTTGAATAAACTACCGGGTTGCTTTGAAAAATCGTCGCCGCTGTTTTTGTCATACACGCCATAAATCGATGCCCTGGCCTCGCGTAGTGTCACGCGGAAGGTGATGGTCGGGCGATTGGCAAGTTTCTCGCATAAACAGGAGTATACGCTGCAAGATATTGAATTTGAGATTCTTTGCATCTAGACAGCGATCCACGTAGAATGCTCTCAGAGACGAATTTATGGAGACTGGGTGCCATCCCGAAATTTGCATACTCTGCGCGTGGTGCTTTTATTTCCCGATGGCGCATTTGCAGGAGATATGGTTCTCCATTTCGTTTCCTACCTTCGCGTGATTGTGTGTTATCGCTCGGACTCATTTTCCCGGCCACTGGTCACCGCAGACAAATTTTTGGGCACTATGGGTGAAGACACGATGTGCCGGTTGGTGCCAGGAATGCGGCTGCTCCTGCTTATCGTGCGGTGGAATGAAAGAGAATTTATTCATCGGCTCCATTACAGTGTCCCTTTAACAAATTTTTGGGCACTATAGGTGAAGACACGATGTGCCGGTTGGTGCCAGGAATGCGGCTGCTCCTGCTTATCGTGCGGTGGAATGAAAGAGAATTTATTCATCGGCTCCATTACAGTGTCCCTTTTACAACTCCCCGAGAGGACCTACATGTCCACGTGGCTGTAACATTCAAAAAGGCCACTTGATAAGAAGCCAAATATTGCTTTCCGAAGCCAAAATACGTCGGACGTTTCGAGTTCCTATCCGCATTTTCCAACCAGTTATACACGGATGGATTTGGTGCAGTACATAAACCAACCGACCCAAGCCGATTTCACGCTCGTATTAGCTGCAGCGCAATTCTTTCGAAGCTTCATTCATTGAGAACGTATAGAAAATTAATCCAGAAAGCTTAGGTCCGAGAAGTGCGATTCTGCCAAAATAAAGCCATGAATGAGGAAAATTCCGTCATCATGAACAATTTTTATGATTGAAATGAGCTGGCGCTGAAATCAATCGCCATTTATGGACTCTCTGATTCTTTGTTAATGCCGCATTTTTGAGCATAATTTTAAATCTGCAAACCTCCTTCCAAACATCACTGAATATTTTCCTTGGATCTATCACAAAATATCACTCATATTTTGGAGTAAAATCAAAACAGACTCTATTTCGGGAATTATACGCCTAATTGATTGATACTGTACATAAGAGGTTCGATCTGCGATGCTTGAACATTATACCTGCACATATCGGTGTACTTTGTCGCCACGCTACAACTTTGAAGTTTTGAGTTTATGACGCCGTTGCTTCCGAAAAATATTGAAAGGTCGAAGTGGTAAAATTTTTCTGCTGACTCTTATTTTAGCATCCAGCGAGAAAGAGTATTTGAGATGCGATGATTTTTTTAGATTGTATACGAGTCGCGTACTTAATCGAACGAAGGCTAGATACAAGCAGATGCCTCAGAATCTTCCGTCGCATTCATTTTATTTCAATTTACAGTTAATTCGAGCCTTACTCCATAGGGAACCAGAATTCACGGGTTAGACTGCTACACTGAAGCCGTCATGGGGAAAGTTTTATCAAGAAGAAATCTCGCGGCCGCCTGTGTCCGTTTTGGTGTTACGTCCCCCAAAGTAGGGGCGATGGACACGGGGACAGCTCATGGCATGTTGTACAAGTGGCCCAAGAGGGTATGCCCATTCATTCCCACATTTCATAATTGTGTTTCGCATCAATCTTGCTGGCGGAATCGGGGTGGGCGGGTGTACAAACTGTTGCAAGGGTAAACCCCCGAATTGCCGAAGACTCGAGGGCCGCCATCAGGAGATTCATGAATCAGAGGCTCACATATACTGCTGTTATGTTAAAAAAAATCGGCATTACACATTTCGAAAATCATATTCGAATCGGATATAAAATACAGATCCAAGAATAAAACGAAATCTGAAAATACAGTACAGTACATGATATAGTTTAAAAATGAAACTGCTATTCAATAGAAGCCTGCTTGAATGGAATGCGAGATGCTGCTTTCTTCTTCTAAATTCAAAGATGCTGCTTCGATTTTCAAATCAGCGAGCAAATTTTTTTTTTCAAACCAGCGAGCAAAGAAGAAAAGAGTTGATTGCACTGCATTTGAATGATCTGAAGTGCCGCCGGAGCATTGTTTTCACGAAAGATTACTTCGAAGAATGATGCGAAAGTTGCGAAGCCTTGTTCGTAATTCATCAATTTTTTTATCTTCCAAAAATTCAATGCGTCGTGCGCACGTGATTTGTCGGTGAGATCGACAATACTGTAGAGGAGTTTTCTTAGTGTCTCCTTCAGGATTGAATCTTCCAAATTTACGAGTTTCTACACCAACGTCATATAATTTTCAAATCGAACCAGCCTCTTCGGAGAAATTCCACGAGTTTTCCGAGGTG
>CAJPEX010002781.1:0-35348 GCA_905338405.1 Notodromas monacha
ACCATGCACAAGTGGAGTCGCCATTTGCATCATGACACTCACACACACATGCTCTGGTTCCCTGATGAACTGGGAATCGTGTGTTGAATTCAATTTGCTGACCAGCATGGAAAAAGAATTGAATAAAAGAGGTACAGAATATATAGAATAAGATAATACGAGTACATTTCAAGTCTCCTCGCGATCGACTTGAATTTATTATAATTACACTCTGAACACGGAAATGAACTCAGGTGGGATGGGGTAATTATATTCACACCACACATTACATGAAATGTCTGCTTCAGTCTTTTCTCAAGTGAATAATTATCTCAATTTATTATAGTTAATTGGAGCTGATTTCAAGGCTTAATTTAAATTTGAAAGCCTCGAGCGTTTCAACACAAGCATAAATATGACAAGGTTTAGAATATTTCTGAAGTATTCGAAAATAGATTTGTCAGATAAAATTAAAAGGGTTATTTCATGCATTTCTCAGTCCTGTACTGAAACATAAAATACGACATAATTGCGATACAGTATCATTCAATGATTGCTGACTAATTGTTAACATTTGACTTTATTTGAGAAAAAGACAATGAATTGGAATTGGGTACAGCTAAATTTATTTTGAAGGCAATTTCAATCGTAATTAACCAGCTTTGACATTTATGATAAAACAAAAACGTTGTTTTTCTGTTATGGAAATTTTTAATTTTGGTGATGATGAATGTTATAAGCTCAGTTGGAAAGTAATAAATTGTTCAAAGTCACAGGGCTGAAATTAAAAAAATTACTCGAACTTCGATAGAAAAAATATAAAATAAATTTCGAGGTACTGGTATAAGTTATTAAACATGCCTCGTTCATTCATAATTGAAAGCTTTGTCAAAGAAATGCACGCGATTGATGAAAAAAGTATTCTTGTAAACTTTAAGAAAGTGCTACGATTCAAGTTGAAAAAATACAATATTTTTGCGTCATGGGATTTATATATATATTTTTTTTTTACAGAAAACTGTTCCTCTTTCTTCATATTGTAACTTGATAATTGAGGACCTGTTCAGTACTTATGATAAGCAAGAAGCTTTTAGTTTAAAAAAAAGGTGAGCGAATTCTTGCTGAGTTTGATCCCAAAATTCTCAAAGTCACTCCGAACTTTTTGGCACAGAATTTCCAGTCAGGCAAAGAATCCACTTTTGGATTTACGGAAATTTTTGCCCATCATTCGTTATTCAAAGCCTTGGGCGAAAAAGTTTGAAAACGTTATTTACAAGTTTGATCCCATGGTCGACCATAGGGACCTTGAAATGGACGTCAAAAGTTGGGAACGAGACTTTGGAAAATCGCTTTCAACTTTTCCCGAGTCTTCGAAATTGACAATTCTCTCAAAGTGGCAGCGTGAAGCATTTTTTTTGCAGTGAGAAATCTGCACTAAATTTTTTAGTACATATGTGAGGAAAATTCAAGACAAGAGACTGTCTCCTAAACAGGTTTTTCAGAGATTTCCTTTTTAAAGATTTTATTCTTTCACAAACGATGACTTTCAAAGTTTTTTATTAAATTCCTGAATTTTAAAACTGCACATTCCAACTTTTCCTTCTTTTCTTTTTTAATTCTGCATGTTTGAATTATCTACCTTGGAATCACATATGAACCAATAACACAAAAGTGTTATTGGTTTTTCAATCAGTGATGCAATGCACTCAGAATTATTTTCAAACAACATTCCAAAGGAAATTTGACGAAAATTGTGAAGGAAAAAGTGTTTCCAAGAATAAGTGGGGGAAACGTGAGTAATTTGACGTTTTGGCCAGTTTGAGGGAACCCCTTGAAAATAAATATGATGGTCAAACTAAAACCCAAACACTCATTTATTCCTTCTCTTCCCCTCTTTTCTTTATTTCCTAAACAAACGGTGTTTGCCTACAGATATTATCCAAAAGCTATTGTATAATGAACTGTAAAGGAACATAACTTGCTGCAGATTATTGAGGTGGAAGTTTCTCTGAAAAAGTTTCCATTTGAAATACAGGCCCAAAAATACCACCCCAAACATCACCAGGATAGTGCAGTTGATACAGCACAATTTGACCTAATCCAGTGGCAGACTAGGGTCAAATTGTGAATAGGACAAATTGCAAGACGCTCCCATGAAATTTTAAAAATATATGTTTGAAAAGGCAAAAAAGTGGCCAAAGCAGGTTAAATTGCAAGTCAACTTCCCTGTAAATTTGACTGTTGAATTGTGGGAGGTCAAATTCTGAGGTACCACCTGTAATCTTTTATTTCTTCTTTTCCTCCTTTTTCCTTCATCCTCTGACCTCTCTTGGTGGAAGTACAAAACATTTTGGAATTGACCCCATTGAAAACTTGTTTTACCTCATTATTCTCAATAAATTTCATTTTCAAATTTGCAACCTTTGTTGACGTTTGTAATCATAATATTGATCTGCACACGCACAACGCTCTTTTTGATTTTCCAGTCAGTGATGCAAATACAGTGGCCCCCGCCTAACAGACCTCCCGCATAAGGGATTTTTGCCCAACAGACCAGCTCTGCAGGCAGTTTTTTCTCCTCTCCAACAGACTTATTTATGGTTTAAAATTAGCGTTGACAATTGAAAATTTAAATTTTTTATATAATTGAATTTGTCTAAAGGACTTTTCGTCTAAGAGACTTGTCCATTGCACAAATTAAGTCCTTTAGGCAGGGGTTGACAGTAATGCTCATAACCATTTTCCAACAAAATTCCAAAAGAAAATTCCATCAAACCTGTGAAGAAATGAATGTTTCCTGCTTCACCATGAGTAATTCCACATTTCACCCAGTTTAACCCTTGAACAGCGGAGGGTTCATTTCCATCCTGAGGCAAAGTCTGGATATTTTTGGGGGGGTAGAGCATTTCAGTTTGACCCAAGGTTGCTGAAATGCTCCCAGGTTGAGAAGACTTAAGTTGGCAAAAATCTGGGAGACAAATTCTCTTTTGTTTTCAGGAATCTTCCATGCTGATCCTATGCCAGGAATGCAGGAAAAAACACCACCCAGTGAGGGTTTTTTTAATTTTCCATCCAAAATTTTCTGCTGGATTAGAATAAAAAATGTTGGACTTTTTCCCGACTTAGGCCTTTGTACAAAAGTTGCATTTTTAAAATTTCCAGTTCTCAGTGACACAAAATTTTACAAATAAATCCAGACTTTTCCGCACAACAGTTAAGGAAAGCCCCCAAAAAAGTACATATATGATCTCCAAAATAAACCTCAACATCATCAGCTGGCTTATACACACACATATTTGTTCTACTCCCTCTTTTCTTCATCCCAGTTTTTTCCAAGGAAGTAAAAGAACTTTCGGAATCGCCCCTTTCTCACGAATGACACAAAAACAATCCTTTTTGAACTCACCCATGAATCCTCACATCGTCGACAAAGACTCATGACACCTAGAATCCGTCATATTCTCGGCGCCAATGGATTCCACGTAACAACACTTTCTCGCAATAAAAGGAACAATCAGACAATTAAGACACACCAGGAATATATAAGCCTGACGGGTCTCAGAGATAACAACTTCGAAAGTAATTAACCTCTTCGCACAGAAAAGAATGGACGAAATAACCGACACTGTTTTCGTACACATATCAGAGTGGGCTCCAATTTGTAACTGACAAAAAGAGGAAATATGGTGGCATCGAACCCAGATATCGTGGGAAACATGAAAGACTCGTATATATACACTATAGACTGTATAGAGATAACACTCAAACGGGTTTCAGCTTTTTATGACTTCGGATTACGTTGGACGAGAAAGAAAAGCGAGACGATAGAGACGAGAATAACGGGTTTAAGAGGACATTTTTTCCGACCCTGGATTCGAAGGAATAATATCCTATAAAATAAGTTGAGCTGCCGAAAAAAAAAGTATAAAAAATAAACCATGATGGAAATCATCTTGTTGCCGAAGTGTTTCAAGGGCTTAAAATTGATTTATTTTTTTTTAAAACGGATTTGAGATCAAAGGAGATTCGACAACTTTGCCAGAAATTAAGCATTTTTTTCTGGAATGCGTCGAATGATTCAATTCTTGAGCTTTTACTTTTTAAGCCGTTGGTGAATTTTTGAAGCATTTGGTCCAAGAGGTTTTTGAAATAATAAATTTGCGGAAATCTTGACGACTTTTCCAAAAATTGAACTATTGTTAAATATTTCGATCAATCAAATTCTTACCTGTTTAAAATTGGGCCATTTTTATCGTGATATTATTCATGCAATTCTTGGATTTTTGAAGCATTTATTTGAAGAGGTTTTTTTTTAATGGGAAATTTACAGAAATCTTGAGAATTTCGCCAAAAATTAAGCAATTGTTCTCGAATTTGTCAATGACAGTAATTCAATTCTTGCGTTTCTGTATTTTTTCCTCGGTCTCCTAAAATTATTTCAAAGCTCTGGGATTTTCGAAGCATTGGCCCAAGAGGTTTTTCGAATGAGAAATTTCAAGAGATCTTCGCCAAATATTAAACAATTGTTTTGGAATATTTCGAATAATTCATCTCTTGCACTTTTGTATTTTCCTGTGGGCCTCAAAAAATTATTTATGCAGCTTTGGGATTTTTGCAGCATCAAGAGGTTTATTTTTATTTTTATTAGAAATTCCCAGAAATCTGCCGGAATTTTGCGGTCGATGAAAGAATAATCGGATCCAAAGGAAATTCAGGGCAATCAGATTTTCCCCTATTTTGATTCATACACACTCACTATAAAAGCTATCGACCATCGTTTCCTTTTTTAATAAATCATTCTTCGCATATTTAAAATTCCGCCTTTGATATCTCAAGAGCCCTTTTATTTTTATAAGACCTCTTTTTCCAATTCGAGTCAAATGACGAAGAAAAAAAACCCCCCGGAAGACTGAAATACACTTTGCCTAGTTTTTTTATTCATTCGTCAAATTCTAAAAATCTGGTTCTTTTCTTTGAATTGCAGTTTCATTTCTGGGTATTCCAGTTTCCTTCAGCCAGGTTTAATTTATTTTCCACGCGCAGCAATAATACTTGTAAAATTATTGCAAGAATAATAGCAATCACTGATTCAAACGCAGGACTTATATCGTGTCGACAATCAATCAATCAAATCGTGTATGTAGAAAGTACTGAACAGTACTGCTGAACCAGAAAGTTTGAATAATTCAGCCACGCAAGAAAAATCCAAAACATTAAATCGCCATGATTGTATACACAATAACCAGCAGCAGATCCTCACTGTTTCTTCCAAACTAACAGTGACACTTTGTCGAATCGAAATGCGGGCCAGAAAAAAAAAACAAATTAGAAGAAGAAAAAGGAGATTTCAATGTCAAGACTTGTTCATTCATTCGACGACGGGATCCTTGTGTAAAAAGTCAGCAAGAATAAACGGGAACATGGAAACACAAGTCTGTCTTACTTTATGTACATATGAAAGAAAAGGAAAGGGAAATTGACTGTGAAGCATCTTTTGGTTCGTCAACAATACTTTTGCTCCATTTTCCTTTTATTTTATTTAGACGACATGCGTTTTTTCATCTCTCTTTAATTTGTGCAACTGTGCAAAAGTAAAAAAACCTTCCAATGAATAATATCAGAACAAAAAAAGTACAAAACATTTTGGAATTGACCCCATTGAAAACTTGTTTTACCTCATTATTCTCAATAAATTTCATTTTCAAATTTGCAACCTTTGTTGACGTTTGTAATCATAATATTGATCTGCACACGCACGACGCTCTTTTTGATTTTCCAGTCAGTGATGCAAATACAGTGGCCCCCGCCTAACAGACCTCCCGCATAAGATATTTTTGCCGAACAGACCAAGCAGCTCTGCAGGCGGTTTTTCCTCCTGCCCAACAGACAAAATCTGCCAAACAGACTTATTTGTTAGTGTTGACAGTTGAGAATTTAAATTTTTCATATAATTGAATTTGTCTAAAGGACTTTTTGTCTAACAGACTTGTCTGTTGCACGGCAGGGGTTGACTGTAATGCTCATAACCATTTTCCAACAACATTCCAAAAGAAAATTCCATCAAACCTGTGAAGAAATGAATGTTTCCCGCTTCACCATGAGTAATTCCACATTTCACCCAGTGTAACCCTTGAAAAGCGGAGGGTTCATTTCCATCCTGAGGCAAAGTCTGGATATTTTTGGGGGGTAGAGCATTTCAGTTTGACCCAAGGTTGCTGAAGTGCACCCAGGTTGAGAAGGCCCACCTTGGGAAACATCTGGGAGACAAATTTTGTATTGTTTTACAGGAATCTTCCATGCTGATCCTATGCCAGGAATGCAGGAAAAAACACCACCCAGTGAGGGTTTTTTTTTAATTTTTCATCCAAAATTTTCTGCTGGATTAGAATAAAAAATGTTGACTTTTTCCCAACTTAGGCCTATGTAAAAAAGTTGCATTTTAAAAATTTCCAGTTCTCAGTAACACAAAATTTTACAAATAAATCCAGACTTTTCCGCACAACAGTTAAGGAAAGCCCCCAAAAAAGTACATATATGATGTCCAAAATAAATCTCAACATCATCAGCTGGCTTATACACACACATATTTGTTCTACTCCCTCTTTTCTTCATCCCAGTTTTTTCCAAGGAAGTACAAGAACTTTCGGAATCGACCCTTTCTCACGAATGATACAAAAACAATCATTTTTGAACTCACCCATGAATCCTCACATCGTCGACAAAGACTCTTGACACCTAGAATCCGTCATATTCTCGGCGCCAATGGATTCCACGTAACAACACTTCTCGCAATAAAAGGAACAATCAGACAATTAAGACACAGCAAGAATATGATTCGGACTGCCCAGAGTCTCTATTGTTGAAGCTTTCATTAATTGGAGAAGCGTGTCTTTTCTTACCTGCTTTATTGGCTGTGACAAAAGCATGTGTATAGTCTCACCCGAGGTTAAACATTGACTGGACGCTTTTCTCCTTTATACCACCGTAGCTTGGGTCTATAGCACCCTTTGTACTTTCTGAGCATATATATGTGATATCTGACATATCTCTATTGTGAGTTTGCCCAAAGTCGAAAAATACTGAAGCCTAATGCTTGGACGAGAAAGAAAAGCGAGACGAGACGAGAATAACGGGTTTAAGAGGACATTTTTTCTGACCCTGGATTCGAAGGAATAATATCCAATAAAATAAGTTGAGCTGCCGAAAAAAAAAGTATAAAAAATAAACCATGATGGAAATCATCTTGTTGCCGAAGTGTTTCAAGGGCTTAAAATTGATTGATTTTTTTTAAACGCATTTGAGATCAAAGGAGACTCGACAACTTTGCGAGAAATTAAGCATTTTTTCCGGAATTCGTCGAATAATTAAATTCTTGAGCTTTTACTTCTTAAGCCGTTGTCGAATTTTTGAAGCATTTGGTCCAAGAGGTTTTTGAAATAATAAATTTGCGGAAATCTTGATGACTTTGCCGAAAATTGAACTATTGTTAAATATTTCGAACAATTAAATTCTTGCCTGTTTAAAATTGAGCCATTTTTATCGTGAAATTATTCATGCAATTCTTAGATTTTTGAAGCATTTATTTGAAGAGGTTTTTTTTAATGGGAAATTTACAGAAATCTTGAGAGTTTCGCCAAAAATTAAGCAATTGTTCTCGAATTTGTCAATGACAGTAATTCAGTTCTTGCGTTTTTGTATTTTTCTCTCGGTCTCCTAAAATTATTTATGCAGTTTTTGGATTTTCGAAGCATCGGCCCGAGAAATTTAAAGATATCTTGAGAACCTCGCCAAAAATTGAACAAAAGTTTTTATATTTCGAATAATTAATCTCTTGCGCTTTTATATTTTTCTGTGGGTCTCAAAACATTAATTATGCAGCTTTGGGATTTTTGCAGCAATGGCCTATCAAGAGGTTTTTTAAAATTAGAAATTCCCAGAAATCTGCCGGAATTTTGCGGTCGATGAAAGAATAATCGGATCCAAAGGAAATTGAGGACAATCAGATTTTCCCCTATTTTGATTCATACACACTCACTATAAAAGCTATCGACCTTCGTTTCCTTTTTTAATAAATCATTCTTCGCATATTTAAAATTCCGCCTTTGATATCTCAAGAGCCCTTTTATTTTTATAAGACCTCTTTTTCAAATTCGAGTCAAATGACGAAGAAAAAAAAAACCCCCGGAAGACTGAAATACACTTTGCCTAGTTTTTTCATTCATTCGTCAAATTCTAAAAATCTGGTTCTTTTCTTTGAATTGCAGTTTCATTTCTGGGTATTCCAGTTTCCTTCAGCCAGGTTTAATTTATTTTCCACGCGCAGCAATAATACTTGTAAAATTATTGTAAGGATAATAGCAATCACTGATTCAAACGCAGGACTCATATCGTGTCGACAATCAATCAATCAAATCGTGTATATAGAAAGTACTGAACAGTACTCCTGAACCAGAAAGTTTGAATAATTCAGCCACGCAAAAAAAAATCCAAAACATTAAATCGCCATGATTGTATACACAACAACCAGCAGCAGATCCCCACTGTTTCTTCCAAACTAACAGTGACACTTTGTCGAATCGAAATGCGGGCCAGAAAAAAAAACAAATTAGAAGAAGAAAAAGGAGATTTCAATGTCAAGACTTGTTCATTCATTCGACGACAGGATCCTTGTGTAAAAAGTCAGCAAGAATAAACGGGAACATGGGAACACAAGTCTGTCCTACTTTATGTACATAGAAGAAAAGGAAAGGGAAATTGACTGTGAAGCATCTTTTGGTTCTAGTTGTTATGAAAACGAGGTAAAAGGAAAATAAAATAAATCTGCTGTACGCAAAAAAGTAGAGAGAAATTAAACACGTTGACACGTTTTCATTTTTTTGGAAGGTTACTTATTATAGTCTTGTTTTTCCTTTGGCAAATAGAATTTGAACACCGTTTCCATGTTTCAGATAATAGTGAATGTTGGTTAAAATTTACAGATTTTTTATTGAGTCCTTGGAAAACTGCAAAGAAGCCTTTCTTTATTAATTTTTTATATTTTCAGAGAAACAATGTAAATTTGGGTTTCAATCCTAAATATACAGCAAGACCGCCACATACAGACACATTGGCCTGTTGACAATTTGACATATATTGACATTTTTCTCAATAAAAAAGGCCCAACATATGGACACTGACTCAGTATGCAGACATTGCATGATAAAATTGCTGTAAGTTTCAGGAAAATTGACTTTTATTAGGCTGAATTGCAAGAAACAGATATTTCCAACCCAAAGATGTATGGAGGAAAAATTCTTTGATATTTCTCCATTTTTCAATCCATTCAGCTAATTTCAAAAAATTACGTATAGCATAAAGGGTCTTCCTTCTCTCTTTGTGCATTGAATGTTATTTGTACAGGTGCCAACATTTCAAACATGACGTACATGTGATAAGTTACGAACTTTACAAGAATAACTCAACTTTTCTATAAGTGACTTAGTTTGAGTTCTCCGTTTGTCTAAGAAAAGTACCTTATGTCTTCTTAAGAAGAAGGTACTATTACACCAATTAAAAATTACATAATGTAAGTCCATGGGAAGATAAGACTCAACCTAGGGACATTTTGACTTAGTGACACTCTTGATGCACCAATTACATCCCCATCTAGTGGTCTCACTGTGAATGACCAAAGCAAGCAATTGATTTTTTTTTTAGTTTTGTGGTTGTTTCTACTTTTCTTCAAGCAAAAAATGTAAAACATCATATGCAGTATTATTTACAAATTACCGGATATTCTGTGGGAAACCATAAATTGAGTGTGAAATTTGTTACTGCAGAAGAAAAAGCAGATGAAAATAAAATTGCTGATTGAGTAAGGGGAAAAAAGAGTGGCCCAAAGAGTTTAAGTTATGAGAACTGAACTCGTATGCATAAATGCCAAGAAAAAACAAAGGACACAACCCAACAGTTCAGGTCAGTGACTGACAGACATCACATCTGATTCCAGTTTTATTTTCTTCCACTTCCTATTTCTTTTCTCGGACATCCCGACAAACAGGAATTTGATAAGACACAATAAGTGAACAAAAAGAAAGGTGAAAAAAGTGAGTGGATTTATTCCGTAATCCATGTATTTCTTCATCTCTTGAATCTCACTCGGTTCCAGTTCTTTCCTGGTCTGTCCCATTTCTTTCTCCTTCTCATTCTTTTGCTTGTTCTTTGGCAAGTTGTATCTGATGATTTCGGATCTCGTCAAAGGTTTGAACCGGTTTCCAGTGTCTGTTCTTTTCAAGAAGACCCTAGTCTTTTATAATCGAATGTTCAGTAGTGTAACTACTGTACAGAACACAAAAAATTATGCGGGATCAAAAAGAGCTATGACAATATGCGGGTGAAGTAGTTTTGTAGCTTTAGCACCCATTTCATTTTCTGTGGGCATCTATTTATACAAAAAAAATAAAAAACAATCTCATGAATTTAACCTTTTTGTATTGAGAAGCCAGGATGTTTTCTACTATTTTGTATGCAATTTTCAAGGTTATTCATAAATGGATTTCTTCCTAAGCCTGGTGAATTGGATAAATTATTAAAGTGAGTTAACTATAATCTATGCATAAAATGCCAAGAATAAAAAATTCCAGATTCCATAAGCATAGGAAAATGAAATCTTTTTTATGCCTAGAACTATGGAAAAATGGGTTTAAGTAACAGAACAAATTAATCACTGTCATTGAGTCATCTGAATTGGTTCACCTAATTTTCAAATCAATTTTTTAAAGATGCAACCTTGTTGTTTTCCAAAGTTGTCAGAGTTGACCAAAATAAATACTGTACAAATATATATTGTGCATTGAATGTCTTCTTTGCTGAAAAATTTACTCTGCTTGTCTGATATTAACCTTTAGGACAACGTAATTGAAGGAGTATTAATTCTTGTGGCTGGGGCAATAATATGAAATGAACAGACATATCTTTTAGTGATTGAGAAATAATGTATTTGTTGCACAAAATGCACACAAATAAAACAAGACCAGCAATGAATGCTTAAGAGAGTTTTTTGACACTCCTTTATAGATTTGGGCTTGCACAAGAAAGGTATGTGACTGTGCAAAAACAGAAATGGGACAGGGATGGTTGAAAGTTAAATGTCTGGTCAGAAGACACAATGCAGATTCTGTCTGTTAAGTAAGACTGTTACTATAGCTGGACTTGCAAAAGTACATCAGAAAAATCACAGCAAGAACAGGGTATTCTTCATGTGTTTCAGGAAAGTTCTTTAAATTATAAGATGACATTTTGTTGATATTTCAATTTTTATGTTACTGCTCTATAACATGTTAATCTTGCTGTGCATGTATAAAAATGCCATTGGTTTTCTAATGAGTTATGCAATGCGCTCAGAATACTTTTTGAACAGCACCATTTCAAAGGAAATTATACCAAAATTGTGAAGGAAAAAGTGTTTCCAGAATAAGTGGGGGAACCATGAGTAATTTGACGTTTCACCCAGTTGAGGGAACCCTGAAAAAAAAAATGTATGTATGGTGGCCAAAATAAACCCCAAAAATTCCTTCTCTCTTCTTCCTTTTTTTCTTCTTCATCCCCAAACAAATAGTTTGCCCATAGATATTCTCCAAAAGCTATTGTATAATGGACAATAAAGGAAAAGAACTTGCTGCAGATGATTGAGGTGAAAGTTTCTCTCAAAAAATTTTCCATTTGAAATTGTGGAGGGTGGAAAAAAAGAGAAGTCTTTGAAGAACTTCAGCAGGAAAACTTCCTCTCTCCCCCCACAGGAAAAAGTTTACTTCCTCTTCCGCCCACGGATTCACCCAAATATTAACGCAACCCCCTGTGGAACCCAACTTTCCTCACATGGGAACCCTTTCTTTTCTTTTTCTATTTCATTTAAAAAAAAAAGAAAGGAGGGATGAGAGGATAAATGGCAACTGATTCCTGACCAGGAAAATTCCTGACTTTGTCTCATCATTGTCACATATCACAAAAAATATAGGGTCCTTTTTTATCAAGTGTATTTCAAGCATCTGTGTTACACTATTTGGAGAAATCCTTGCCATTCCTCGAAACAACATTGCTTGCATTGCTTTTGAAAGATATTCGGTTTCATTTGTTTTCTAAATTACCATACTGATGCCCTTTTTCGTCCCGAAACCATGTGAAAAATTCTCGGGTTTAATGAAGTTTGTTTATTTTCCCTTTGATGAAAGACCTTCTCATTTTTCATGGTTCATTCGACGTGGGAAAATGATTTGCATTTTACTCATTAGTGCAGCATTTCAAAAATTGATTATTTTCAATGTTAGAAATTTAATTATTTTATTTGACAAGGTTCAAAACAGTGGAGGAAACGTTTTTTTTCAATTATGAATTTTGAGAAAATTGATTTGATTCCTGTTTTCAAATTTGGAATGAATGAATGAACAGAACGCTTTATTTGCCGCTTTTCAGCGTTCACAAGGTTCAATCAAGATTTCCACAACCAAACCCCCTTCCCACCCAACCCAAATCCACTCAAAGACATTTAATCACTTCAGAGCTGGAAACAGTGCAAATGGATAACAAAAATAAAAGAAAATACAATCCACAAAATACAACTGGACATCTGACATGTATGCATACCGTACACCCATTCCTTCCCTGACATTGAAAACAAAATATCAGTAACAATTAATTTTAAGCACAAGGTCTTCCCCTTGTTTCTGTATGAGGTTTAGTTAAATGAACAATTTAGAGAGAATCTTTCATGACAAATTGTTCAAGGCCAAGAGTTTATCTTGATCCTTTAAGATTTCAGAAAGGGTCTGGAAATTTGGAAACATTGCCAGTAAGTAAAATGAATTTGTAAGCATTTTTAACTGCTTTCCAAGGATTATTTCAGTAATTTATGCATTTTTTTTCTCAAGCGGATGCTTGATGGGGTTCCTTAAACTCATCGGGACTCGGAAAATGACTGGCATTGATCGAAAGTCCGAGGAGATCAATTAAAATGAGAGCAGAAGGAAAAGAAGCCGAGTCTACTAATGAGGCCCAGCAGGTGAAGACTCAGACCTGGACTGTCTGTCGATTGTCGTCGTCACCGACGTCGACGATGACGACATTCCATCTTTTACGAATGTCCCATCTGTTACTCGGTTGCTGTCTTCCAAACGGCTGTTATGAGGTGAATAACACACANATTCATAAATGGATTTCTTCCTAAGCCTGGTGAATTGGATAAATTATTAAAGTGAGTTAACTATAATCTATGCATAAAATGCCAAGAATAAAAAATTCCAGATTCCATAAGCATAGGAAAATGAAATCTTTTTTATGCCTAGAACTATGGAAAAATGGGTTTAAGTAACAGAACAAATTAATCACTGTCATTGAGTCATCTGAATTGGTTCACCTAATTTTCAAATCAATTTTTTAAAGATGCAACCTTGTTGTTTTCCAAAGTTGTCAGAGTTGACCAAAATAAATACTGTACAAATATATATTGTGCATTGAATGTCTTCTTTGCTGAAAAATTTACTCTGCTTGTCTGATATTAACCTTTAGGACAACGTAATTGAGGGAGTATTAATTCTTTTGGCTGGGGCAATAATATGAAATGAACAGACATATCTTTTAGTGATTGAGAAATAATGTATTTGTTGCACAAAATGCACACAAATAAAACAAGACCAGCAATGAATGCTTAAGAGAGTTTTTTGACACTCCTTTATAGATTTGGGCTTGCACAAGAAAGGTATGTGACTGTGCAAAAACAGAAATGGGACAGGGATGCTTGAAAGGTGAATGTCTGGTCAAAGGACACAATGCAGATTCAGTCTGTTAAGTAAGACTGTTACTATAGCTGGACTTGTACAATTACATCAGGAAAACCACAGCAAGAACAGGGTATCCTTCATGTGTTTCAGGAAAAATCTTTAAATTACAAGATGACATTGTGTTGATATTTAAATTTTATATGTTACTGCTCTATAATAGTGTTAATCTTGCTGTGCATGCATAAAAATGCCATTGGTTTTCTAATCAGTGATGCAATATGCTCAGAATACGTTTTGAACAGCAACATTTCAAAGGAAATTTGACCACAATTGTGAAGGAAAAAGTGTTTCCAGAATAAGTGGGGGAACCATGAGTAATTTGACGTTTCACCCAGTTGAGGGAACCCTGAAAAAAAATGTATGTATGGTGGCCAGAATAAACCCCAAACATTCCTTCTCTCTTCTCCCTTTTTTTCTTCTTCATCCCCAAACAAATAGTTTGCTCATAGATATTCTCCAAAAGCTATTGTATAATGGACAATAAAGGAAAATAACTTGCTGCACATGATTGAGGTGAGAGTTTCTCTCAAAAAATTTTCCATTTGAAATTGTGAAGGGTGGAAAAAAAGAGAAGTCTTTGAAGAACTTCAGCAGGAAAACTTCCTCTCTCCCCCCACAGGAAAAAGTTTACTTCCTCTTCCGCCCACGGATTCACCCAAATATTAACGCAACCCCCTGTGGAACCCAACTTTCCTCACATGGGAACCCTTTCTTTTCTTTTTCTATTTCATTTAAAAAAAAAAGAAGGAGGGATGAGAGGATAAATGGCAACTGATTCCTGACCAGGAAAATTCCTGACTTTGTCTCATCATTGTCACATATCACAAAAAATATAGGGTCCTTTTTTGTCAAGTGTATTTAAAGCATCTGTGTTACACTATTTGGAGAAATCCTTGCCATTCCTCGAAACAACATTGCTTGCATTGCTTTTGAAAGATATTCGGTTTCATTTGTTTTCTAAATTACCATACTGATGCCCTTTTTCGTCCCGAAACCATGTGAAAAATTCTCGGGTTTAATGAAGTTTGTTTATTTTCCCTTTGATGAAAGACCTTCTCATTTTTCATGGTTCATTCGACGTGGGAAAATGATTTGCATTTTACTCATTAGTGCAGCATTTCAAAAATTGATTATTTTCAATGTTAGAAATTTAATTATTTTATTTGACAAGGTTCAAAACAGTGGAGGAAACGTTTTTTTTCAATTATGAATTTTGAGAAAATTGATTTGATTCCTGTTTTCAAATTTGGAATGAATGAATGAACAGAACGCTTTATTTGCCGCTTTTCAGCGTTCACAAGGTTCAATCAAGATTTCCACAACCAAACCCCCTTCCCACCCAACCCAAATCCACTCAAAGACATTTAATCACTTCAGAGCTGGAAACAGTGCAAATGGATAACAAAAATAAAAGAAAATACAATCCACAAAATACAACTGGACATCTGACATGTATGCATACCGTACACCCATTCCTTCCCTGACATTGAAAACAAAATATCAGTAACAATTAATTTTAAGCACAAGGTCTTCCCCTTGTTTCTGTATGAGGTTTAGTTAAATGAACAATTTAGAGAGAATCTTTCATGACAAATTGTTCAAGGCCAAGAGTTTATCTTGATCCTTTAAGATTTCAGAAAGGGTCTGGAAATTTGGAAACATTGCCAGTAAGTAAAATGAATTTGTAAGCATTTTTAACTGCTTTCCAAGGATTATTTCAGTAATTTATGCATTTTTTTTCTCAAGCGGATGCTTGATGGGGTTCCTTAAACTCATCGGGACTCGGAAAATGACTGGCATTGATCGAAAGTCCGAGGAGATCAATTAAAATGAGAGCAGAAGGAAAAGAAGCCGAGTCTACTAATGAGGCCCAGCAGGTGAAGACTCAGACCTGGACTGTCTGTCGATTGTCGTCGTCACCGACGTCGACGATGACGACATTCCATCTTTTACGAATGTCCCATCTGTTACTCGGTTGCTTTCTTCCAAACGGCTGTTATGAGGTGAATAACACACACAAAAATAAGAAGAGATTAACTGCTGGCAACCCTTGTAAAAAGGTTCTTCCCCTAACTTTTGTTCAATTCAAATCCTACTGAGAATTATTTTTGGTTGATTGGAATTGTGGAGTTTCAGAAGTGGAGTTATTTTCATCACACGTCACCATTCAAACTTAAAAAAAATTTTTTGACATAAAAAGAAAATGTGTGTAGTCCAACAAACTTATTTTTACAATGGAAAAACTGTTCTTATTTTGGAAAATGTGACTTTTTAAAATTTTGGAACATTTTGAATATATTTCTGTGCATAGCTATCTGAAGAAAAATGTCTAAAAACCATGTTCTCCAATCTATTGCAAGTAAATATGCAAAAAAAATTTGCGCTACTCATGTCATGATTTTAACATCTTCCATTTCATTGGCCAACATGATGATTAATCCTTGGGCAGCAGTGCCAGCATTTATTTTCAAAATGTTATGCCACAAGGCATACAAATAAACAAAAAAGCAAGGATGCTCAGAAATGCCAAAGTCTGGTAGAATCCCAATTTTTTTTTCTCTTTCAATGGTAAACTGTTCCTAAACCTTGGCTGCTGTGTGGCATTTTTCATGGTCCTTTCATAGGATTAAAATTGAGGGATTTCAGACACAATGGGTTCACCTATATACCCTGGATTTTTCCTGACATTGGCTACTCATCAGTCAGATATCTGTTTTGGTGACTTTTGGTCAAAGCATAGAACACAAGTGTGCAAAAATTTCTTGGCACAACCATGGGATGGAATTTAACCCTTGTATGACAAAGTGAGGATATTTTTGTGAAATTTTGTGCCAGGAGCACTGACAATTGAAAAATTCAATGTTTGCACCAACAGGTCTAAGTCAGGAAAATTTCCAATATTATTTTATAACCCTGCAGAAAAATTTGCCTAAAAAATAGAAATTTAAATTCCTCACTGGTGTTTTTTTTTAAGCAATTCTTTGCACCAGAATTAGCATTAGAGATTTTGGAATACAAAAGGATTCACCTGTCTGGGACTTCACCCAACTTTGGCCAACCTGGGTACATTTCAGTGACCTTTGCTCAAAAACTGAAATGCACTGTCCCCCCCCCCAAAAAAATCCCAAAATTTGCCACAGGATGGCCTTGGAACCCTCCATGGTCCAAGGGTTAAAAAAACTTTCACACACACAGCTTCTCTTCTCTGAAAATGTGGGTAATCCTTTTCTTGCTTTCTGTTCTTGAAATTGTGAGGGAATTCTTGAATGTTCCTTTCTTTATCTTTCTTCTTCTTGAGTGTTTCTTGTTACCTGAGACTTCCGCCTTAATAGTAGTTTCACAGGGGGTTTATTCCAGGAGAACTAGGGCTCTAGGAGCAGCAGTAGTTCCCTGTTTGGCCATCTTTCGGTCCACACCATTCATCCACCTGGTGCTGGTATATTGTATAACAAGAATCACGGAAATTTATTCATTTTTTCCAGAAATAAACTTTTTTTTTAGAATTTTAATGCAGCAGAACCACAATCCATGGCCCTGTGAAAAATTCAGATTATTTCCTTCCTTGTAAAGGCTTGCGGCTAATATTTATGCATATGGAGACCACAAAAGAAAATTTTGACATTCCCGAAGCACCTTTTTTGCATATTTCATGCAGGGAATTGGAGAGCTAAATTTAACTTGAAGGTAGCTGTCGCAATTGCAGCAAGGGAAATTGATATTCGATCCTCGTTTATTTCTCCATGCCTGAGGAAACTGGAGTCAATCAGACTTTATAAAGTACTCGGGTGCCTAATCCTGTCATTGTGTAATAATGAAAAAAAGACCATTGGTTCCCCTAGTTCGTTAAGTTTAAAGTGGGATTATAATTCTTTTATGTGGACCTAAATAAACCCAGTATCATGCACTCAAAAATAATTCATTGGTACCAAAAACCATTTTCCTCAGTATAATGATTAATCTTTCAAAATACTTGGGATTCTCACAACTCAATAAAAAAAAGGTGCTGTCCCAAATTTTAGCAAACCAGAAAAATTTCTTACCTTCATATGATTTCTCTTTAACCCTTGTGTAGGAAAGTTGGAATATTTTTGCAAAATTGTGTGCCACTGAGCACTGGAAACTAGAGCAATCCTACTTTTGTACCAATGCCTACATTGGGAAAAAATCCAATATTTTTTCTAATCCTGCAGAACATTTTTAGTGAAAAATAAATAAAAATCCCTCACTGGGTGGAATTTTCTCCTGCATTCCTAGTAAAGGATTTGCATGGGACAATCCTGAAAACAATCAAAAATGTGCTTCATAAATGTTTCCTGAATGTAGGCCTTCTTAACCTGAGAGCATTTGAGTGAAATGTGCCATCCCCCCAAAAAATGCAAACTCTGCAGTGCAATAAAAAAGAACCCTCCAAGGAATACAGATTCTTTGAACATTGTTTACATCACTAAAAATGATCTGGGAAAAGGCAGAGCACCTTGTGCTTCAATTTGTGCTCTGTAATTGCATATTATGCAATATGTGTCATTCTTTTAAAGAATGAGTGTGATTCATTATTTGTGCCTCTGTATTACAGTGGCCCCCGCCTAACAGACCTCCCGTGTAAGGGATTTTTGCCAAACAGACCAGCTCTGCAAGCAGTTTTTCCTCCCGCCCAACAGCAAAATCCACCAAACAGACTTCTTTTGGTTTAAAATTAGTGTTGAAAATTGAAATTTTTAATTTTTTNTCCTGCCCAACAGACAAAATTCGCCAAACAGACTTCTTTTGGTTTAAAATTAGTATCAAAAATTGAAATTTTTAATTTTTTATGTAATTGAATTCGTGTAAAGGACTTTTTGTTTAACAGACTCGTCCCTTGCACAAATCAAGTCCGTTAGACAGGGGTTGACTGTATGTACTGTGATACATATTGTATTAATACCTTCTTGTAGTGAATTATTTTTGCTGTACCAAAATTTTTTGATTCATTGATGTGTAGGGTGGATGTGGGAAAATAAATTGGGAATCTTGTTGATGCTGAAAATTGGCAAATAAAGCTTTATATCAATCAATCAGTTAACTTAAAACACTGGGTGAAATTTTTTTTTAATATGCGCATGCAGCACTCTCCAATATACTTGAAGGAAATCATTGTAAAATATATTTCAACCACCACAAATATAATCATGATTTAATGCATTACTTCAGCAGAAACTCAGGAAGAAAACAAATTTAAAATCAATTACAGTGCCATTCACCTCAAAACATTGCTGTAATGTTTCTTTTATTTAAAATGTGATGTCTGAGTCTCTCTTCATACGTGCCTCTTTATTTCTTTCTTATATTTCCTGTTCTATTCTCATAAAATATAGGGGAAACCCTCAGGCATGTACTGTACTGTATATGGGAAGCAGCTCAGATGAAATCTGAGCAACCAAATTATAAAGCAAGCACGTTGTGCAAACCTAATTTTGCTTGCCAAAAGCCACACGTGTTCTTATATAAGCTCAACAGAGACGCACAAATGAGCATCTGATTCATTAAATTGTCATTCCAGGCTTTCTGAATCACCTGAGATCATAAATAAATTTGTTTGCAGGAATTGGATTCAATTACCCTTCCCAGGATATGGATAACAAGTCATCATTTACATCAGTATTGCAGGCATTTCATCCTCTCAGCAGTATATATACATCTGAGCAAAATCCTGCATGTGTGGCTACTTGATTCACTTTCATCACATTTGCATGGTTAGTTGATTTTTATCATCTTCCACAGAAAGTGAATTAAATGCATATACATGCCAGCAAGTGCTCATCTACTCATTACCAGACTGCTAATATTCCCTAGCAGTAAATTGAAAATAAAAATAAAAATCCTGCATTATTTGCTGTCACAGATTCAGTTTTTTCCTTGGATTTGCATACTGAGTGAATTTATTGCCTTCCAGGGCTTTGGCATGAGACGCATATTTTATGGATAATAGGCACTAAATTATTGCTCTAAAAATGAACAGCTCGGCTCTCCGAGTTTTACCTTTTCCACTATTGCCCCAGGCCATATACTGAATCAGATCTGATCAGGACTTGGGCAAGCTCACTTAGAGGCAAGTTTTTCTCCTGTCAGGCCTGGATAATCTCCTGCTCCTGCTGCTGCTGGTGACCAGGACGTGGGCAGGATGACTATAAACCCTGTTCTGTTCAGGCCATGGTTCAACAATCCCAGCCTTTCCACCAGAAACAAAAAACCCACAGAAAAATTGACCAAGAGAAGCTGGAAATGGGGCATTTCAAAATGTTTGGAAATCAATCCTTCAGCAGTGAGAGTTGAAAGGTGGTGAATTTTTGTTTCAATGAAAGCAAGGAATATTTGGAAAAGCAAAATAGCTCAGAAATATTTTGATCAGAAAGAAAAAGTTGCAATATCTTGCAGAACCCTTTCCCAAAACTGGCTTGCACAGATGGGGAAAAAATATGAATATTTCTCAACTTATGCCACATTTGCAGTTTCAAATATTTTTTTTTATTTCAAAGTAATAGGCAAGAAATTCCTGCAAACCTTACCCTGCATTGCACCTGAAAGGTTACCACATCTGCAACAAAGCAGGGATTTTTTTCCTGAAAATGTTGTGCCTAAGATCACTGAAATAAAAAAATTTAGTAGATAAAAAAATTAATCTAAAAAACCATGTTTTGAAAAAGCAAAAAATAACCTTAAACATGGTGCGCATCTATTTCATTTGTATTTCACTTCTTCCCAACAATCTCCATGAATTTGAGTTGCAAAATTTGATCCAGACAAACAAATGGACAAGAAAGCGAGTTAATAAAAACGTGTTAAAAAGAAACATGAACCAAGGCCAAAGTTGGGAAAAAGTCAAACACTCTTTCTATGCCAATGCGCTAAAGCAAAATTTTGGCTAAAAAATTGGTGGCACTTTCTCTTGCATTCCTAGCATAGGATATTAGATTGGCATTGATGATTCTTATGATCTGGATTTCTCCAGACTTGAGCATTCTCAACCCAGGCATAGTTTGTTGACAAAACATTTGGCAATGCACTGGTGTGCAAAAGAAAATCTGGACTTCTCTGTGGGATGGAAAAGAACCAGCCTATATCCATCATTGGTTACCTTTTGGATTCCTGTGGTAAAATCCCAGCCCATGCCTGTGCTGGTAAATTTTTGCACATTTTGGTTTGACCAAAGATCACCAAAACACAGCCTTGGCTCAGCATAGTCAAAGTCCATAAAAATCCAGGGAAAAGTTGAACCCATTGTGTTTTAAATCCCTCAATACTAATCCTATGAAAAAATTAAAATATTCCACACAGCAGTGATAAATTATTTTCAGGAAACATTTTCTGCCAAAAATTGGCATTTTTCCAGACTTCAACTCTTCTGATCATAATTTTTTTTATTTTTGTGACACAAGATTTGGCAAATAAATCCTGGCACTGCTGCCCAAAGGGTTAATGAACATTGTTTGCTGCCCATATTTTCCTTGGAGGAAGTATAGAAGTTCCTCCCTCCCTCAGCAACCTTTGGGAAACCCCTCTAGCTGCTGGCCCAGAATAAGAAGGAGTAATCAGACAATAGGCCCAGTGTTGGAGGCGATTTTTAAGGGACGGCAGCAGCTGCGGGTTTTATTTCTCTCCTCGTTTTATTATTGTAAAAAACCTATCCAGGTGCACGGAATGATGTATCATTGCTTGAGACTCAAGGACTTGTCGGCAGCATTCATTACTGACCAGCTGTAATCACGACTGCCTCGGGCCACAGCCTCATGATTTATCCTGCTGACCTTCCTCTGCATGCAGAAATTTCTCCAGGGAGACACGCGGAAAAATGGGTTCTGTTTCCAACTTGCCAAAAATGGAACCCTGCTTCCTGGTAATTTTCCACTCACTCTCTCTCTCTCTAGTTTCTGCGTTTGGGACTCGCATAATTTATGTGCCTCTGGCCAGTTTGAGGGCAGAAATTGAAGCCTGGCAAAGTGTTGGGGAAATTCGAGTCGAGACCCGGGAACCCGAGGAAACGTCAGAGAGCAGCAGAGGCATAATGAAGCATATTCCGCCGCCTGGTTTCATTTGCAAATTACCTGCACACGCCAGAGCCAGCATATATGTGCAATTAATCGACCGCCTCTTGTGATATGAGACAACTCTGTGTGTTGGACGTGGTTCGATTCCAGTTACGCCACCATATATGAAAGGGATTTTCGCAAAATTCCCAGCTAACTATATAGTGTTTTGCTCAGAATCCCAGGGGCCAGGGTGTTTTTTGAGCATCACCAAACAGTTGCTGGAGAAAAAACATTATTTTAGGTTTAATTATAGATATAGTTATAGTTTCTATATGCTTCACTCAGGGTTTTTCTCAATCCCAGGATAAGCATGTGCAGAAAAACCATCAATTTAAGCAACGAAACACAAGGTAATACAGGTGGTACTTTGCAATTCCACCCTCATCCATTGCTGGACTAGGGTAGAATTGCAAAGCAGTCAAATTGTGAGACACTTTGTAAATTTAGGAAATATGAGCGCAAACAAAAAATAAAAAATGGCCAAAGCAGGTTGAATTGCAAGACAACCTCCCTGCAAATTTGGCCGTCAAATTGTGGGATGGTCAAATTAAAAGGTACCATCTGTACTGTAATATATTGATGATCTGTTGAATTAAAAAAAAAATTATTCTCATTTTTCCCCAAATATTTTCACTCATATATAGGTTTTTTCACTCTTACTCAAGAATTACAAAAATCAAAGAGCAACACTTGTAACCTTGAACAGTATTTATTTGTTTTCTTTTTTAACCCTTGGGTGGCAGTGCACATTCCTGCCAAAAAAATTCAAAAACAAATAATATTACTGTTTGGTGGCATTTTTTCTGCATTCCTGTCATAGGATTAGCATTGAGGGATTATCAGAACAATGGCTTCTTTTTGCAGGATTTTTCTCAGCTTTGGCTACTCAGCCAAAGCTGTATTTCAGTGACCTTTGGTCAAACCAAAATGCATATAAGCCTGAAAAAAAAAATCCTGGCACTGCCATGCAATGGGAAAGGATCCACTGCCACCCAAGGGTTGAAGAATGAATGCATGCATTTTGATCGAAACATTGTGGTGCAAATTCCTGATTTCCTTCAAGGGAGAAAACCCAGCACATTTGGTACTGTATGTATTGTATTTACTCAACTACCTCACAGAATCTTATTAAGCAGGAAAAAAAGAAAGGTGGGTTTGACATTTTGAAAACTTGAAAGCTTTTGTGTGTGCTGTTCATTCCATTCAGGGGATTTTATTCTCAGGGGGAATTCTTAGCAAATTTCAACAGATAATTTAGTTAATGGCAAGAATAGAAGACCAACATTCAAGTTGATTGCATTTCAAGTCAAAATGTAATCATTAATTTTTTAATTTTCAAAATAATCAAATTTATAGTCCATAAAAAGCGTGAGTGTCTGACCCATGTCATTTTCAAAAATCAAAATACATTCATTTACATCGAATTACATTTCAATATCAAAATATCAGATTGAAAAATGCAGGTACATGTCTTACTCAAGGGCACTTGGCAATGGAATAAATACAGTGCCGATAATGATATCCTCAGCAATTGCAAAAAAAAACAAATATGAGCAATGATTTTGCTAATTAATGTCTTCAATGCGTAAAATCACGGAAAAATCTTTGATTTTTTGTTTAGGACCTGGTTTCAGTATAAAAAGCCAGCTGCCCAATGATGTGGGTGACAAGGACCACATTAATTTTTTATACCCTAAGCTTCTGTCACCTGCTCCCGCATTCAATATTGGAAAAGGACAAAAAATATCAATTCAGGAAAATTGCGCAAAACCTGGATCATAATCAAGAGCAAAAGTGCGCAGTAATCAATCCTACCAGATAATCACTTGATTACCTGCAATCAATCAAAAATCATATAGGAATATTATCACAGCAGATGTGCGTGAATGAAAAATTAATCACATTATCTCAAAGAAAAATGTCCTTTGGATTCATATCACTTGTAAAAAAAAATGTCTGCAAAATTTCCTAGCTGTCTTGCTGAAATAAATTTCCTGCAAGTTTGTGTCACAAATTTCAAGCTGACCTTGTCCAAGAGTACAGTACTTCATAGCATAAATCACAGAGCTTCCAGTAGTAAATGTCCATAATCTGAAGGATATTTCAAATCCCTGGAAGCGTTCCAATGACGCGCCAAATTTGGGGAAATGGAAGGTGTTTTGCCAAAATAATATACCCATAGACCACAACAAAATTCTGGCTTATGCTGAAATTCTTGCTACTGATATTTTGTTTTCAATGTCAGGGAAAAAAGGGGTTGTACGCATACACATCAGTTGTGCAATTGTACATAGTGGAATGTATTTTCTTTAATTTTGGTATCCATACAGATTATTTCTCTGTTTCCCATTCTGGAGTGTTTGAATGCATTTGAATGGATTTGGGTTGGGTGAGGTGTAGCTCCATGCTACACCAAGGAAAATCTGAAAGAATCAATGTTTTTGAATGTACCAGGCAGGCATTTTGAAATGCTTGCCTGTTACACTCAAGAAAAGTACATCAAAATTTTGAAAGTACACGTGTAACAATAGAATGCATTAAAAATGCATTCCGAACGCGTCACAGAAGAATTTTTCATTACATCAATTATGAAAAACAATGGAAATTAGGGAGGAGTAGCAGAAGAAACTGGGTGTAACAGTTACGCATAACAATTGCATTACAAAAAATGTACCTGTTTCACCCACCCCTCCATGTAGCAAATTATTTGCTGGGTTTGGATGTGGGAATGTTGATAGAACCTTCTGAATACTGGAAAGTTTAAAATAAAGCTTTCTGTTCATTCATTCATACATTGCAATAATGGTGGTATCCATACAAAAATTGCAAACTTGGAAAAAAATCTGTGCAATTCTGCATTGTAAAAAGGGCGAGACTATATCAAGACCACAAACAAACAAAAAATAAAATAGGAAGAAAGAGATTTCCCCAAGGTTTCTTCACGTGACAGGAGTTTGACGCTGGTAATAATCACCAGGTAGGGCATAATTACATGCACCCCCCGCAAAACATGGGCGTTGTTCCGACCGGCTTTTCATCCCGTTGCTCTGGTTTTTCATTTTTCATTCCAGTCACGAGAGAAACGAGTATTTTTGTTTTAAAAATCATCATTAAAATCTATAGAGTATAAGAAGAAAATGCCCGACAGTTATTGCGTCACACACGCGTCGCTTTTTCTCTTATTCTCGCAGCAACCTGCAGCATAAATGATGCAACACTAACCTCTCTCTCTCTCTCTCTCTGCTCCTGTCTTTTTATAGTTGTACATACGTGTGTTTCGGAAGCCATTTTCCAGCACGTTTTGGCTCTCTGCAGAATCACCTGCACTTTTTTTTTTTTTTGGCGGCACGTGCCGTAACAGGGACTCAAGAGAATTACCATCTTGTTCTTCTATTTTTTTTACCACCCCCTGGAGGGAGGACAAATGGAAGAAGGAAGGAAAAGAGGAGGAATGCGATGGATTTTTCAAAAGCCTTGCCACATTCTACATTTTCATCCATTTGTGATTTTTTGTGAAATAAGTGACTGATTTTTCCAGGTATTATCAAATAGCAGAGCTTCTTGTGGTATCTCTATGTCAATATTCATCTGAGTATTGTTTTCAGGATTGATAAAAAGTGCCTTTTGTCATAATTTTGGCATGCTTCCAGAAAATATGTGATTGCAATTCATTATTCATGCATTTTAACTGTGCCTATGTACATTTGAACCTCTCCAAGTTGAATTTCAAGGGAACAGCAAAAAATGCAACTTATAGGAAGATTGCAACTTACGGAGGTTTTGAGTCATATAGATGTTTCACTTATGGAATCAAGCATTTTTATTGAGGAAAACATTGAAGGATTGAACTGAATTGAACACAGTGTTCTTCTGGGTCTTAAATTGCTTCTGAAATGAGTTGACAGGGCTCTGAACTTGGAGACAGTGGTTCATTTGGCCAATTTATAGTCTGTCACATCCTTTCAGAGTGCATCAAATTATGTTTTTAATTGATTTTTTTCTTTTCTGTTTTGATAAAATAGTAGCATAAAAGCCCCAAAAACTTGAATTAGAGAGATTTTAGAGGATATAGCCTGTGAGTTAGTGAAGTTTTTAATGCATTTTTTTTCAAGGGAAATCAGAAGGGTACTTGAATAAAAATTGACTTGGGGAGGTTTGATTAACAAGGTTCAACTGTAGTTTTTGAATTTTCTTTAAAAAATGATTTCTGCTCTGTTGGAATGTTAATTAAACATTTGCTGAAGCATAACAAAATTATGATGCATTTTATTCACATATTGAATGCAAGTATGCAAATAGTTCTTATTATGCTCCATTTTTCAGTGGATGAGGAAGAAGGATGATAATTTTTTTGGAAATTAACTCTTCTATTTGGGAGCTGGGGGAAAAACGTTGGAACATATTTTTTAAATTCTGTTTTTCTAAAAATCTCTCTTGATAGTTTGAAAAAAATTAAATTGAGATATTTTTGAAACTTTATACTTCAAGTGCTCCAGATGTTCCAAAAATATTTTACTGGCATCTCCTTAACCTTGCTTCTGTTAATGTAGTTCCTAATTGTGCAATTTTTCTTAAAATGAATGGCTACTTGAATAATTGCCACTCAAAAATGTTCAACATTTCACCATGAAACAATTTTATTTTCAAGAAAATCCCTATCATTTTCTGCACATTTCATGAGGTATAATTTTTCTCAAAGTTATTCCTGTAGTTTCAACATATTGTTTCTTACCAGCATGTGTAATAGTTTTCGAAGATTTATTCACAATTGATGAGGTGACTCACAGTCACAACTTGTCTTTCTTTACACCGGGAAATTCGCAAGAAGTTTTGAGCGATCCCTCGCAATAATGAGAACAAAAGGAGCACGTGGTCCAAAGTTTGCCTTATTCACTCCCTATAGCTATGAGAGCATCAGGTGCGGGTTCTTCTTCTGTGCAGAAATGCTGCAAGCAAAAAAGGGGGCGGCATTTTTGGGGTTACTCCTGCTGTCTTTCTCTTTTTTTTTTTTTGTGCGCGTGTCCTTGTTCTTACTCCTTGTTGTGTGTTTTGCCAAATGACAAAATGGGGAGGAGGAAAACACATTTTTGTGGGCTTTGATGCAGAATAACGTGCGTTGTTTTTTCTCCTCTTGGGGGTCGAAGAAGAAGGTGGTGGTATACATGTATGAGGGGTTTGGTGCAATCTCAGCAAACATGGACTGGTTTGCCTTTCGGGACCCAGCTTGGGGAATTAATTCCGACTTCCATGTGATGTTGTTTTCTCTTTCTTCTTTACTTTTCTTTGCTATTTTTATTTATATTTTTCGGTGTTCTCAGAGAAAATGCATTTTGAGAGAGATGGCAAGGATTTATGCCTTGCTTGCTCACCTGAAAGGAAGGATTTTCTCTTCATATCCTGAATAATTGTCTCAGTCAAACTTGAAATGAACATTAAATAAATCAAGCTAAGGAGGTTTCAAAATTAGGACAAAATTAGACTTTATATTTGGAAAATGCAGAATAATTAGAATGAATTTTGATTACTGATATTCTGGGCCTTGAATTGCTTCTGAAATGCCTTGAAAAGATGCTGAACTTTGAAATGCAAGGGTTTTCCAAATTATTATTTCATTCAATTCCAAAATACACATCAATAAGTTACATTTGTATTGTGTTTATCTTTCCTGGGCCAATAAAATGATAACCAGAAGGCCTTGCCCAACCAATTTGAGTTAGAAAGATTTGTGGAGGAAAGCCTTTGAGTTAGGGAGGTTTTCAATGCATTGTTAATTTCTAGTGTAATTCAGACAAGGTGTAGAAAAAATATTTTGCATTATATATAAGGAAGTACCGTATTTACTCAAGTACTGTGTGCACCTTTTTTCCCAAATTTCAGAAGAAAAAAAGGGGTGTGCGTCATAAGTGGGTACAAAATTTTCAAGAAGTTTTAGGAAGTTATGTTTCCATTATACTTAATTATAATGGAGAAATTTGGAACAAATATAACAAGACAACATTTTTGTTTTGAAAAAGTTGAAAATTCATCAGATTTTTGTTCAATTCATGCCTAAAGTCAACTTTTTTGTTTTTATTTTTGAAATTTTACGGTTTTAGATTCACTAAAAATTGGGGTGCACGTCTTACTCGGGAATGAGATTTTTGCAAAATTTTCAACTGAAAAACCCCTGTGCGCGCCTTACTTGAGGGCGTGTGGTACTCAAGTAAATACAGTATTTGACTTATGACAGTTTGAGCTGTGGGAGTTCAACTTTACATCAAAGGCAATTTTACGTACAGGTGAACCTTGATAACTCAAACCTCCCCAATAAGTCATTTACCCTCATAAGTCAAAATTTGCAGGTTCCCATCTGGATCCAATCTGGCACAAATTTTTACAAAAATATCCCAACTTTGGCACACAAGGGTAAAAAAAAAAAGATAATGTGAGAAATTCAAGCAAAAATATCTTAGCACTGCCATCAGAGCGTTAAACATGAAAATTCTACATCTTCATATACAGTATAGAAAGTGCCTGTCTTGTTAAGCAAGACATCTGTGAGCTTCCATTGGCATGTGGAATGAAGCAGGAAGGACATGATCATTCACCTACTGGCTGTCCTTCCTTAAATGATTTATTTCCTTCAATTATTCTACACTGTCACCAGGTCAAGTTCCTTGCGCAATACAAGCATCAAATGACTCCAGCAATGTATCTCTTAGCTCAGTATAAGCTTTTGATCAGTGGACAAAAATGCTGTTAAACATCAGTGACATTCGTTTTCAAATTTTTATAATCCATTAATCTGCATTCCGTGATGTGTGAATGCAGGCTGATTGAGTTATAGGAGAGATTTTGGCTCATTCTTTGAAGCCTTGAGTCTGAAAAATAGGTACTGGTGTCATTTTTCTGCAGACATATTTTGTTCCTAATCTGATGTGCTGAGAAAAGAAACATTACTTTGAACCAATATGTGTGGATAAAGTGTTGAAAAAAACCTTTTTAAGGAGAATAAAAACAAAAACAAAAATTATCTTGGACTTTGTATAGCTTTGTAAATCAGGATGAGATGCAATTTAATTTTTCATAGGTTCTATATTTTTTAAAAAGTATCTTGGCCTTATTTGAATACGAAGATTGAATTCCGTGCGTTTGTTTTTTAAATCGTCCTTTTGTATGATAGAGTTCCACAGAAAATGAAATGGGTGCTAAAGCTACAAAACTGCTTCACCCGCATATTGTCATAGCTCTTTTTGATCCCGCATAATTTTCTGTGTTCTGTACAGTAGTTACACTACTGAACATTCGATTTTAAAAGACTTGGGTCTTCTTGAAAAGAACTGACACTGGAAACCGGTTCAAACCTTTGACGAGATCCGACATCATCAGATACAACTTGCCAAAGAAGAAGCAAAAGAATGAGAAGGAGACAGAAACCGGACAGACCAGGAAAGAACTGGAACCGAGTGAAGTATTTGACTTATGACAGTTTGAGCTGTGGGAGTTCAACTTTACATCAAAGGCAATTTTACGTACAGGTGAACCTTGATAACTCAAACCTCCCCAATAAGTCATTTACCCTCATAAGTCAAAATTTTTAGGTTCCCATCTGAATCCAATCTGGCACACAATTTTGCAAAAATATCCCAACTTTGGCACACAAGGGTAAAAAAAAAAGATAATGTGAGAAATTCATGCAAAAATATCTCGGCACTGCCATCAGAGCGTTAAACATGAAAATTCTACATCTTCATATACAGTATATTACAGCTCCTGTCTTGTTAAGCAAGACATCTATGAGCTTCCATTGGCTTGTGGAATGCAGCAGGAAGGACATGATCATTCACCTTCTTGCTGTCCTTCCTTAAATGATTTATTTCCTTCAATTATTCTACACTGTCACCAGGTCAAGTTCCTTGCGCAATACAAGCATCAAATTACTCCAGCAATGTATCTCTTAGCTCAGTATAAGCTTTTGATCAGTGGACAAAAATGCAGTTAAACATCAGTGACATTCGTTTTCAAATTTTTATAATCCATTAATCTGCATTCCGTGATGTGTGGATTCAGGCTGATTGAGTTATAGGAGAGATTTTGGCTCATTCTTTGAAGCCTTGAGTCTGAAAAATAGGTACTGGTGTCATTTTTCTGCAGACATATTTTGTTCCTAATCTGTGCTGAGAAAAAAAAACATTACTTTGAACCAATATGTGTGGATGAAGTATTGAAAAAAAAGCTTTCAAGGAGAATCAAAGCACAAAAAAGTATCTTGGACTATGTATAACATTGTAAATCAGGATGAGATGCAATTTAATTTTTCATGGGTTCTACAAAAATATCTTGGCCTTATTTGCATACAACGATTGAATTTCTGACGTTTGTTTTTTATATCATTCTTCTGTATGAATAGATGCCCACAGAAAATGAAATGGGTGCTAAAGCTACAAAACTACTTCACCCGCATATTGTCATAGCTCTTTTTGATCCCGCATAATTTTCTGAGTTCTGTACAGTAGTTACACTACTGAACATTCGATTTTAAAAGACTGGGGTCTTCTTGAAAAGAACACTGTGACCTTTGGCCAAGTTTGGAAACTGCTCTAGGCTGTAGTAGTCTATGTTGAACGGTTTCTTCTTCGTTTTCTTACTCTTCCTCTGTCTTTGGCCTGTCTGGTCCTTTCTTGACCTTGGCTCACAGATTCAAGAGATGAAGAAATACATGGATTACGGAATAAATAGACTCACTTTTTTCACCTTTCTTTTTGTTCACTTATTGTGTCTCATCAAATTCCTGTTTGTCCGGATGTTCGAGAAAAGAAATAGGAAGTCCTTCTTTTATTTTGGCCTTAGTCTACACTACAGACAGTCAGTGACTGGACTTGACAACCCAATACAGCGGACAAGAAGGACGTCGTAAATATGTCTGCTCAAGTCAAGAGTATTGAATTTGAGAAAGGGACACTCTTTTATTTCCCCTCAATCAGCAGTCAGTAATTTTTGTTATTATTTTTTGTTTGTTTTCGAGTAACGAATTTCCCGTTGAATTCACGGTTTCCCGCTGGGTTTTCTGCAATTCTTGACAAACAGATAATTTGCATTTTCGCGTGAAGAAAATTTGGCAATGCTTGCTGAGGACATTTATTTTGCTGTCTGAATCACCTCAAGACCTGATTATAATTTACCTCACATTGAGGAATTTTAAAAGCTTTAAGGGATGATTTGTTTTCTACGTTATATATCTGTACTTATTTTCTTTTAATGTCTTGCATTATTAGGGCATTACAGAGAAACACACCAGACATGACTTTGATCTTGGGTTAAAAAATGATTTTCCCTCTAATCAAGAAAATTATACAGTAAAAAAAATCCATTCATGAAATCAAGATCCTTAAGCGGGTACTTTTCAATTTTACAAAAGTTCTGGTTCTGGTTTTTGCACCTCTTCTGATGCTTTGTGAACCTATGCTTTCTGAATTGTAGGAAATTTATTTCCAAATTTTCCCTTATCCAATTTGAGACTTTTTTTTTTACAATAGAAACACTTGTCTGTCAGAATTGGATTATACAGGAGCTCTCCAAAAAACATCCTGGACTGAGATAAGTTGTTTTACTCACTTGTTTAGATCATTTTCAAAGTTACACCTGGTTATCCCAAAGCAGTGTTCCCCAACCCATGGTTGGCAGATCAGCACCAGACATTTTTTTTTTTTTGCCAGGTTGCAGGAAAATTTCAGCCTGAAACAGTAAATGCATCACAAGTTGTATAATGAGGTCTGTCATTGTAATATGATAGATTGGAAAGACAATTACAGTTGAAATTATCCAATTAAAATAAAACTTGGCTTTTCCCTTATAAAAACACTCAATAATAATTGTCACCTGCTGAAATAATTCCAGTTTCCCTTCTTGTAAACCATTGTTTAGGCCCAGCTTTCTAATTGTTTTGAAGACGTAGCTGCTACACTGGTTCTCAACTTGATTTTTGAAATAAAAGTTTTGGTTGGAGGACTTCATAAAAAGTACAGTATTAGAAATCAATTTCTGGCAGTCTGCAAAAGTTTTATGGAATGATGCTGGTCTGCAGAAAATGTTATGGAAATATGCGAGTGTGCAGAAAAATTTATGAAAATTTGCCAGTATGTGGGTGTAAAAAGGTTGGGGAAAAATGTTCTAAACTGTCACTGTTTGAATGTAAGTAAAAAAAATTTACCTAAATTCAACAAGGTCTGTTTATTGTTCAATGCCGTTGCTAATAAAATTGGCCCACAAAAGTACATTGGGAGAAACCACAACAAGAATGGGGTATTCTTGATGTGTTCTGGGATACACTCAAACTTAAAAGATTATACAGTCAACCCCTGTCTAATGGACTTGATTTGTGCAAGGGACAAGTCTGTTAGACGAAAAGTCCTTTACACAAATTCAATTACATAAAAAATTAAAAATTTCAATTTTCAACACTAATTTTACACCAAAAGAAGTCTGTTTGGTGGATTTTGTCTGTTGGGCTNTTTCAATTTTCAACACTAATTTTACACCAAAAGAAGTCTGTTTGGTGGATTTTGTCTGTTGGGCTGGAGGAAAGACTGCTTGCAGAGCTGGTCTGTTTGGCGAAAATCCCTTACACAGGAGGTCTGTTAGGCGGGGGGCAACTGTACAACATTATGAACGAGTTGTGAAATAAATTTGGAAAAATGCTTGAAAAAATTAATATTTGTGGCAGTAAAATAATTTGTCATGAAATTGCGGATTGTTTTTCTCCTGGCGGATTTTGCCCTGATTTTCAAAACAGTCTTATATTTTGCTTCAGTACTGGACGATTGGATTTTTTTTCATTGTATTTCGAAAAGAAGAAGACATTCCACTTTTTACTTTTTTTTAAGTTCTTCTTCGTGCATCAATTGATACAGATGAAACGTGCGAAATAAAACCGGATTCCAGATGCTCTTAAAAACATTTTTCAATCGAATTTTTCATCAGGAAGAAAGTTTCATCTGGATTCCGGGGTTTTCATGTAGATAGAGGTGTTCCAGGAAATCTTTCCTTTCCGGCAATCCTAATAACAATGAAAAGAAAAAAACCGAGAAAAATAAATCAGTAAACGAACCCGTCGATCCTTTCTATAGTTCATTCCTCACGTTTTTCAACCACAGGAAACCAGGTCACAGATGAAATATTGTAGATAAAAAATGACCTACAGTAAAATTCGAAAATATCCGAGAAAAAATGTGCCTCGTTCACGAAGAATAAATGGACAATAAGTCGAATATTTTTATATTATATATTTAAAGAAATCTACAATGTTCTTCGAATAGCGGGAATTCTTCATTTGAGTTATTCTCAAAAGATTTAATCTTGCTACCAGAAATAAAAAAAACTGGTGTCTCTATTCTCTCGTTGCTTCTTGAAAAAAAAAATATATATTCAGCATAAATATTGTGGTTCACTTCTCAGTTCGACTGTCACCGGAATACTTGTTTAAAGCCCGTTATATTTTCGCGTATTATTTTCCTGCTTATCGATGGGATCGGTTAATGCCATTAAAATGCAACCTGTTTTACTGGAACCCGCGCGTTTATGTAAACTTCTGGGCATTTCCCACGACTTCGATTCCTTTTTTGCAGTCGTTTTCATCCTTCGTGTCAGTCCCCAAGTGAAACACGATCACGATTTTTTTGAGTGATGTTTTTTTTGATTATATGAATGAATTACGAGTGAATTTAGGAGGAATTATCAGCGGATGATTGAGAGTGAAAAACCAAGTGTACAAATTGCTCCCTGATGATGAATTGTGAAAATTTTGATTCGTGAAAAAAAGGGTTCATATGCGAAACGTCGTCGGGATATTTTGGTGAGTTCATATCGTCTGCTTATTCCATTATAGAGGAAAGCATTTTTTTGGGGTTTTTTCCTCTAATAATTCTTTCCTTAAAATCTGCTGCCTGCTGAGTATAATTTTTATTCATTTGTTACGCAAGAATAAATTAAGAAATCCAAGGAATTTTTACTGTAACAAGTGAGAAAACTTGAACACTTATTGATGGTGATTATGCAGTGATGTATAATCACCGTGAAGCGTGAAACTCGTGCTCATGGTCGCGTTTGGATCAATTATAAATTACGCAGGATCGCGAGTAGACTCGAAATCACTCCTTTTTACATCTATTTTTCGTTTGTTTTTTTTTTTTTTTTTGCTTCCCGAAGTCGACAATTGAATTCGAAACACGATTTCGAAGCTCATTAGAAACCAGAGCATGTGATGATGCAAATAATGGCGACTACGACTATATACACTTGTTTAGTCGCCCTCGGGGCAAAAAACAGGAGCCATGTTCCAACTGATCTCGTGGTTCATCGACAAAACTCAACTTATTCGCCTCCTTTCTTTCTTTTTTTGTTTCCATTTTATATTTACGAAAGTTTTTAACCACAGGTTCGGATAAGACGAGAAAAGAGAGAGAAAGATTAACCTGAAGCATGTTTTAATTATTGAGTCTGAAGGACCAGTTTTCTTTATTTTTTTTCGATACTTTGAGGTCGTTTTGTATTCAGCCCGAAACCTCTTGATTGCACGCTTCTCACATCCCTTAATCAGGTGGGTCTTTTTTTTCCGACTCTTATATAAAATAGGGGACTTAATCTCTTGGATACAATATTTATTAAAATTTCATTCAATAAAATGTTTATAACATTTGTAGGTGTTTAGTAAAAAATGGATGGAACAATAGGACATTGCTTATTGGCATGATAGAATTTACCATGTCATTTATGCAAATTATGCTCTTCAGGATACAGTATATCAGAAAAAAGGTTTACAGAATCCAGTCTCAAATTTGAATTCATGCATGTGTCCAATATTGGTGGTACCCTGAAATTTGACCACAATCCATTGCTGAACTAGCGTTGAATTGCAAAGCAGTCAAATTGCAAGACACTACATTCAAGTAAGAAACAGCAGAGAAAAAAAACACTGGAAGAGTGGCGGAAGGAGATTGAATATTGTGAGGCAAAGGTGAAATTGAATGTCAAACAAGCCGCCAAATTTGACAATTGGATTGTGGGACAGTCAAATTGCCAGAGCTTTGGTTGAATTGCAAGGCACCACCTGTACTTTCAATCTAATTGAATTTGTTTAAGAAAAAATAAGAAAATTCAACATCAAAGCTATACAGGATTCCTTTCTTCCACTTTGAGAGCTGGAGATATTTTCACTGGATTTGTCCTACTTCTGCATGCCCCTATACTTTTACATAAAAAACTGATGACTCTTGTTCAGAATGAAATTTAATGACTGTCTCTGAAGTTGTTACATTTTTCCAAGAGATTTTTTAAAGGATGAGGAAGGGAACATTTACAAAAAATGGCAGAATATGTGCTGAAAAAAACCTATCATGTCTCGCTGGAATTTTTCCAGTTATAAATTCAAGATAAAATGAATGAAATTTCATAATAATTTAATTGCCATATTTCAAATGATAAAATACAATACCTTGAAGTGAACATCAATTTTTAC
>CAJPEX010002782.1:6551-35304 GCA_905338405.1 Notodromas monacha
AAACTAAGGGAACGTTAAAAGAGTGTCTGGCTCTTTTAGAGGTTCTCAACCCCTTGATCGCGGAGAGGTGTATTCCAACGGCGCGAGACCTTCGAGAAAATAGACAGGCTTTTCACCCAATAAATGCTTTTATTCAAGCACAAAGACAACTCAGACAAAACCAAGACAATGCGTCTGGAGGGAAGCCTAAACGAATCTCTGACTTTGGGAGAGATTTGCAGGGGTTTTTATATTGCTAGTTTTGGAGGCTGGTTCAGCCATGTGGTTATTAGAGTCAATGACATAAAGGGGTCATAAGTCTAGCCAGGAACTTTGTGCAACACCAGTCTAGTATTTAATGGAAACTCTGTTGTGGAGAGGGGGCTGCTGGAAGGCAGTATCAGGTAACATGGAGGCATACATTGTAGTCTTGAGAAACAGTACTGGAATGCTTGACTCTGGTTTGTATCAGAGGCAAGCATCCAGGAAACAGAGTTGCAATCAGCAAAAGAGTTAATGTAAACAAAAAGGGCATGAGCTGCATCAATGAAAAATTGCACTACAAAAGATGCTGGTGACAAGTCACCACAATTGGATTTTAACAGGTTCACACAAGTGAAACCTTGAATGATAAAAAATACCATTCGTAACAGTATATATATATTGACGACACCGTTATATATTCACGCAGTGCAGATAGACATCTAGAACACTGAGATGACATACTGAAAAGATTGGACAAAGCAGGTTTAAAAGTAAAATCTCAAAATGTCAATCATTTAGAACCCAATTAGAGTATCTTGGATTTTTTATTAGTGAGGAAGGGATCTGTGTTAATCCAGTCAAAATCAAAGCAATCAAGAATTTCCCTATACCCAAAGACGTAAAGGGTATTCAAGCCTTTTTAGGACTAGTTGGATATTTTTGATCATATATCCAAACTTTGCCTTGAAAGCAAAACCTCTGTATATGCTACTGAGAAAAGATACTCATTTTAAATGGACGAAAGAACAACAGAATGCAGTAGAGTTGTTGAAAGCTTGCTTAATGAAGGCACCAATTTTATCTTACCCTGATTTCAATCATGAATTCATATTGACTACAGAAGCATCAGCAATTGCAATAGGTGCCATCTTGACCCAGAAACCAGGTAAGAAGGAGATATTAATTGGGTGTACCTCAAGAATGCTCAAGGATGCAGAATCGCGTTATTCGAACACTGATCGCAAACTTTTAGCAGTGTATTATGGGGTACAGCAGTTTAGATCATACCTGTGGGGGCAAAAATTTGTGATCAGAACCAATCATATCGCAATCCCCTATTTAAGCAGGCAACGTCAAAGTGACAGCAGTCGTGCTATCACTTGGTTTATGAAGTTGAACGAGTACGATTATAGAGTCAAATATAGAAAAGGATTATCAATCCCTCATGCAGATGCTCACAGTAGATTCCCTCCTGCACAGCAGCATCAAAAGAAAATTTGTGCTTATTTGTCACCAATGCTGCAAGGGACTGATTTGATTCCCTATGTGTCAAGAGGATTAATTCAAAGAGAAACTATGGCAATTAAAAATCAGTTGCCTTTTGGGAATGATTTCCGTATGGAAAATGGAATCTTGTATAAAGATACGGAAAAGGGTACTAGAATATGGGTTCCCCCAAAACTTAGAGAAAAACTTGTGGCATTGTTTCATGACCCTCCAGCAATGGGGCATAGTGGGATCAATAAAACAGTATTTTCCCTTCGGGAGGAATTCACCTGGCCTGATTTGGAAAAAGACGTCACAAATTACATCAAGACGTGCAAAGTATGCCAGAAGACCAAGGCAGAAGCCCATAGAACCCCTTATCTGAGTACAGGGATTCCAAAACAATGTTTCGAAGATGTGAGTATTGATGTGGTGGGGCCAGTACCAAATAGTCAACGGGGAAACAGATATATTTTAGATATGCAAGATAGACTGTCCAGATGGATAGTATTTTCCCCGATGCATGAAGCAACGGCCCAAGTCACCGCTAGATTATTTCTTACTGACTGGGTTTGCTTATTTGGGGCCCCTAAAAGAATTCTAACGGATAAAGGGACCAATTTCCTGAGTAACGTATTCAAGGAAATGGCAAATTTCCTAGGAGCCTGCGCAAATACTACAACCGCGTATAGACCGCAAGGAAATGGGCAGAATGAACAAGCTCATTGGGAATTACATGAGTATTTTGCTTTATACCTTGACCCCAAAAATCGCAGTACGTGGGATGAATTATTAAAACTAGCGGCGTGGGTACATAATTCAACAAAGCATGAAGCTTTGCAGGCATTGCCGTTTGAAATTGTTACCGGGATAAAACCCAGAAGAAACTGGCTCTCTGGACCAAATGATGCTAGCCAATTTCAAAGTATCAGAGAGTACTACCATGTTAAAAAGGAAGAGTTAGAGTCTTTGCAAAATAAGGCACAGTTGGCCATCAGAAAAGGACAAGCATCATATTCGGAAAAGCTGAACAAGCATAGGAAAGGGACTCAATATGAGAAGGGAGATAAGGTTTGGTTAAGACAACATTCATTGTCTTATGTGGGTAAAAAGTGGAGTGCAAAGTTCAAGGGTCCGTACACTGTATTAGAAGTAATAAATCAAGCAGTGATATGGATTCAAGACAATGCTCATCCTGAATGGACCAACGTTGTCCATACAACTTACGTCCAACCTTATAATATCCAACCCATTTCTCCTGCACCGTCCCCTCAAAATTCAGAGGACGAAAATGAAATTGATATTGTGGATGTTAATGATTTTTCTTTAATTGAGCAGAAACTCTTTCCAGCTCCAAAACCTCTTATCAAGCCAACCACTAAACCAGAAGCCGAGATGAATGAAGAAACCGATGCTGAAGAAAAAGTTGGTGAAATAGAAACCACAACTCCAGTTTTGGACAAGTCTGACAATTATATCGTCAATCCAAGTCAAGCTGACCTTCTTTTTCCAGCAACTCCTCCTAGAACTGAGGTATTTAAATCTGTACCCAGTAGTGTTACCTCCTGAAAATCATCTATTTATCATTCTCCATTTGATCCTGACAAAACCATAATAGAACAGCAAGGATCCCCCTCGTTACGAGAAAGATTAACCAAATTGTTTTCTGACATAACTGACGAAATTGGCAGATTTCTATCTCCTGGGGCAACAGCAGCCAAAGAAACCATCATGGCCATCGATGAGGAAACACTCCCCACAATGTCTGAAACCATGATGACGCAACCGGGCGCAGCGAGCACGCCGCGACAATCAAGGCTGCCTGGAGCAATGCGTGACCCTCTGGAGGCCACAAAGGATATGATTATGAAAAGGAAAAAGAAGAAGGAAGCCGAGCCTATTGTCAAGGTAAAACGTTTACAACCACAGTCAAGAATGCTGTCTGGTTTGGACTTAGATAAAATACTTCCTTTTTGAACCAGACAAGAAGGAAAGAGAACTCCCTCCCCAAAAAGGAGGAAGTCAAGCAGTTCTACTTAACAAGTTTCAACCTTGGTATGACCAGTTCTTGGCCAACCACAGTGTTGAGCAATGTATTTTCCATTAAAAATTGCCTTTGTGATATTTTTAGTGTTCTCATTGAATAATTCATTAATAATTGAAGAGATCCCTAACAACAAAGGGATTGATTCAAATAGCAATAGATTAGATAAATTATCTCCAATTAGAACTTTTCCTGGAGATGTAGGTGTAACAGTAGAAGAATTATATTCTATATGCGTCCCAAACAATTTCTGGACTATCGAGTCTACGTTAGATGTGGGAAACATAATAGAAAGAATTGACAAAGTTCAAATAGCTGTCCGAAAATATTTCAAAGATTTGAAAGTGGCTTGGAACAAAAATAATGCTACTCTTAGCAAACTAATGAACATCTCTATGGATGTAATAAGTCACAAAGCTCATTATTTAGAAGTGGTCACTGAAAGCTTGGAAGCAAAAGTTAGAAATGCAAGTATAGTGCTTCCTAGTGACATGGCTCATTTAAATATAATACCAATACTAAGGCCCAATATTGTGCAAGTCCAAGACGTTCAAATAAAAAATAAATGGGTTAACATTTACCCAACCAACTTTCTCAGAATTAATCTTAAGCTGGAAGATTTATTCACCAGTATCATGGATCTTATAGAAGATCTGCAAACCACAAATAATGATACCGTAGGATTCTGGATGAGACTAATAACTTTACAATCTGAATTTAGCCACATTGTGGATATTGAATCTTTTCTTATACATGATATAGAAGCTATCATGAAATACCAATTTCCTACCTATCTTTATAATTACGATGCAGTGCATACCGCCATATCTACTATATTAACTACAGAACATAGAGCCTCTTTAATTGGATCCTCTGCCGCAGAAATGATGGCCATCATCCCATCTAATCCATTAACAACCAGTAATTTCATTGGATGTTCTGGTCCCGCGGAGAAAAAATTAGGTCCTTGCAAATTACATATAATCATGATTGTTCCAGTGATAAGACCTGCAGAAAAATATGGTTTATTCCATGTCCATGTGATGCCTGTAGCAAAGGAAACCTATCTTGGGACTCCAAAATGGTACCAAGCTAGAATTCCTCATACCTACATGCTGCAACAAGGAACAAATTTATATGGGATAAATAATAATGAGTTGCCCACCTGTCTAACAAGTATAGGATACTCTGGATGTCGAATATGCCAATGGCAACATACACCTACCATGAAAGCAGTGAATTGCTTACAAAACGTTCAACAAGGATCCAAAGAGGAAGAAATCAAAAATCCTTGTGAAATGTTGGAGATAGAAGCTCCAAAGGACAAAGTTGTACAACTCGATCAAGACGAGTTTGCTTATGTAGACGCTGACAAAGGCAGAGTCACACAATACTGTGCTGGCTGTGATGACAACAAAATACCCGCCACAGAAAATTTGTATGTATTACCATATTCAGGTATACTTCAATTTAAGCCAAATTGTTGATATACTATGGTCAATGGACCATTTAAAACCCTTATACCTAAATTAGATCGCGTTGAAATAAACGCTGTGGAAGAAGTATTACCCCTGGATGTTAAAAGAAAAAAAAATGAGGATATCACTGATCTCCAAATACACTTTCGAGATCACGGATACATCTACTTAATTGTTTCAATTACTCTTCTTGTAATTGTCTTATCGTGTATAATGTATTTATGTTATGGAAAACTTAGATACATTATAAGAAGAAGAAGACGGGACATGAGCGCACTAGAAAATACTACAATAGAATTGTTGCCTTCCAGAATGGCCCCTAATGTGCCTCAATACCCCCGTTTACAGTTGAATCCCAGAACCGGGATTATGACAATAAAAAAAAGAGTAAAAAACTAGATGTCGAACAAGCAAAGCAATTTATTTGGCATGAAACCAGAACAACAAATGCCACAAAAAATAAAGCCAGCGACAAAAAAATTGCACTATTGACAATTGTCCTTGACGAAGCGGTTTGATTTCCAGTGGAGACTTTCCGTGTTAACCCATTGAATGTCCTAACATGTTGATTCTTCTGTGTTTGGTCCTTGAGTTGTTGCAGACAGAGGAACCTCCTGCAGCTCTTGATATTCTGTAAAAATAGACTGTATTAGAATATTGTACAGAAGGACGAATTCCTGAAACTCACTCAAAAGTTTAATTTGCAAAGGACAGACAGAAGCAAAAGTTTGACTTCTCTCAGCCATTTCTAAAGCCTCAACAAACGAAACTGGTTGAACACCAGCAGCAACAATTTCTGAGTTGTCAAAAAATGGATTAACCATTCTTACCGCATCCTCAACCGAAGTAACCAATGAACTAGCCTAAAATTTCAAAAGCAAACTTTGCAAAAAGAAAGATACTAGAAATTCATTGGAACTTACAGGTTTGTACTTCATGTAGATCAAAACAGAGAGAATGACCAGCAGCAAGAAGGCGAAAATGCTCATGCCAATTAACAAATAGAAAAGCCAGGAATGTCTTTGTGATTCATGAAAACTAGATTTTCCCAGCTTTTCCATAGGCAATTGCATTTCCACTTTCAAAGGAATATCCTCAACTGGACCGGGAATAAAAATCTTCTCCAAAGGAACAGTTGTCCGCTCAGAGGACGAGGATATGGATGTCTCAGTACTGAACTCCAAAACAACCGAAGATTCGATTGTTGGAATCCGGTGCAAAGGTTGTGGTCACAAATTCTAAATTAGAAAGAAAATATTTTTACTGTTCAATGGTTAAATCAAAATTAACTCACTCTTTGAGGAAGTAGAAGAAATAACAGTACTGGTACTTGTACTAGTAACTGTCTTTTTCTCCATACCCTGGCAGAGCCACCAAGGATTAGTGACAGACTGAAGATCCTCTGTCACTGTTCCTCTACACCAGACTTGAGTTGTTAAGGTTACTTTCTAAAAAATTTTCAATACAAAAATTTATTGTTTCTATATTTCAGAAAAGAACCAACCGACCTTCAAGTGCTGCATGGCGATGCATTTCAAATCCAAGACACGACCAACAAAAATTACTTTGTTGTTGTAATACTAAGCATGCCTTGCCTCGCAAACATCTTCACAATAATACTTCTGGCCCACATTCACGCAGTTGTCATTGAATGCAAAAACCGCGCAGGCCAAAAACAAGAATTTTGCGAATTGAAGCATTATGTTTGATGACTTGTGTTGACTTTTTGTTTTGACTTACTTCTCGCCAATTAATTGTTCAAAGATTCAGAGCGGATTTATTTGGATGCAATTTCTGAAAGATGAAGGGAATGTAATTTTAAGATGCAGACAATTCTCAATAGGACTTAAAATATTGGTCCTTATCAACAAAAAAGAAATCACCAGAAAAGGCTTGCAGAACCAACCGATTGGTTCTCTGAAAGGAACTGAACTGTACTCGACGAGGCAGGTTCCTACATATGGATAATTCTTTGACTGTTTACAGTCAAGTAGATATGTATGAATTCCTGCACACCTCAAATGAGGTTGATGAAGGAATCTGGTGCCAAAACATGCCTTGGCATGTGGGAAAATAAGAGGACTTATTTTTTTTTATTTGTCCGCGGAGAATTTGTCATCAATAACTTTGCTTTGTTCCCTTTCACCTAGCAGACAACGCTCCAAATTAAGTCACATCATCTGTCGCACGGTTTTGCTGCGTGATCTCTGTCGAGTCACACGCCACAAGGTTATACAATCTCACCTAGAATGAGGTCAGATCCGGGTCTGACCATTCTTGCCCAACCTCACCTGAGTGAATGTGAATAGTTGCTTGTTCTCTGTTGATCGCGCGCTCATTGCTGTCTGAAGTTTGTTAGCGTACAGTATCTTTGCTGTTGAATACAAAATAAAGCTCACTCACCTATTTTATAAGAGAGGAGTTGAATTTACTTTGCCCCGCAACAAGGATCAAGAAATCTCCTCTCAAGGAATTGTTGAAATTAGTTTAAATATAACTTGAAACGGTAAGTTATACAATTGGAGAATTTGGAGACATCTGGATTTGAGGATTGTAAAAGATCTAAATTAACTAATTTACGACAACAAGTTCATCCCATGTTTTCCTATTATCCGGATCCAAATACAGTGGCCCCACGCTTAACGGACTTAATTGGTGCAACGGATTAGTCCTTTGGGCAAAAAGTCTGTTGGGCGAGTTCAATTTTGTCATAGGTTTACATTATAAAAATTTATAATGTGGTTTTATAGTTCAAAAATGTCACAGGAAAAATAGGGAAAAACTTAGAAACACAGTCATTCTTGAACTGAATCAGACCTAAGTTTTGTACACTTTCAGAACAGGAAAGAAGAATGCCCAATATAATGTGGTTTTATAGTTCAAAAATGTCACAGGAAAAATAGGGAAAAACTTAGAAACACAGTCATTCTTGAACTGAATCAGACCTAAGTTTTGTGCACTTTCAGAAAAGGAAAGAAGAATGCACATCATTCATTACTCAGTCATCAAAAAAGTGAAAAAATTGAAACAACACACTGATTTTCAGAGTCACTGTTGTCATGAATTTTGAAAAGGTTTTGTGCACCAGATGGCCAAGCTTGGGCAACTGATGGCCCAGCACTATTAGTGTCATTTAGGTGAAAAAAGTCTATGAAACAACACACTGATTTTCAGAGTCACTGTTGTCATGAATTTTGAAAAGGTTTTGTGCACCAGATGGCCAAGCTTGGGCAACTGATGGCCCAGCACTATTAGTGTCATTATCCACTTTTTTCAGACAATCCGTTCAAGTTAAAGGGGTATCCAAATGTACAACTTTTAAAAATTACACCAAAATCAAGTTCCAAAGATTTTACTCTCTCCGGTCTCTAAAGATGGTCTAACCTTTAGTGAAGTTCTTGCAAGAAGGGATTTGTGAAGTTTCTACAAGAAGGGATTTGTGAAGTTTCTACAAGAAAGGATTTGTGAAGTTCTTACACAAAGGGGCGTGTGTAATTTCTACAAACAGAGATATGCTGAGCAGTTTCTACCAGAAGATAAGACTGAAGTTTCAAAAAACTGGCATATCAAGTTTCTACAAGAAAGGGTGATTTGTGAAGTTTCTATCAGAAACTTAGAAAAAAGGGATGAAATTAGAAAAATGATGATATTAGAAAAAAGGGGATTTATATTAATTATTGTTACTGGCCTTGATCCAGCACTCTGGCTGGGGATCAGGCAATTTTTAGAGGCCTGGGATTGGCCAGAAAAATGTCACTTGAAGACCACTCTGGAGACAGGAAGCCTTGAAAGAAGGTTCTCAAATTTTCTGATTTTTTCTGGTGCTCTAAATTCAATGGTAAAAAGACTCTAACAGGAACCCACTAAAAAGATGGGTTAAAGGAGAACGGAGTTAATTACTCCGTGAGAAGTACGACCACCACCAAGACCAAGGGGTTGTCAACCCTTTGTGTTTTTAAACGTGTGATTTCTGTTTATCAAAACTGTTCTAGACCTCATCTGGTATTCTCTCACTTATATGGCACACGTGGAACATGTGGAGAAGCAAGGGGGTGTGAGGGAAGCAAGGGGGACATGAGAGATGCCACAAACTATAAAAAAACTGAAATCCGTTAGGCGGATTTGGTCCATTAGGCGGGGCAGAAAATGACCTCCAGAGGGGGTCTGTTAGGCAAACATCCATTGGGCGGGCGGTCCGTTAGGCGGGGGGTCACTGTACTGTTCCCGGCATGTTCCAATTTCTGGGACAGTATTTTCAGTCCTTAAAATATCTAGGAGGAAATGTGTTTTCTACCAGGGATATTTTTTCTGGTCCCTTGAATTGTTGAATTGCTGTGCTCTGTTTTTTTGGCCTGCACAAGATAATCTGTTGTGATGCCCACAGCTCAAAAATCCTGGGAGGCTGATTATTCCGTTTTACCTGGATCTGTGGTTTCCTGCCAGTTGTTTTGAAAGGAATGCAAGTTGGGTGAATTACAACATTGTTACCACCCATGTAACCCAAAGAGTAACCTCACACAACAAAGTCTGCCGAAGACAAAGAACAGTGCATATGTGAAACATGAACCCAATCATGAATTATTTTTGTTCTCAATATTTTTAGATTTTGTTCATTTGACAATTGCAGTTTTGACAATTCCACTTCTACATCAAAGTCCTGTGTTTGTATTTAAATTAATTACTGCCATATAATTTTCTGCAGACACTGTACACACACGTTTTGCTATACAGTACTGCTGCATCAGCTTCTGAACCCTACTTTCAAACCTTATTCATGTTTGTGCCCTCAGGATTTACGAGTCATCCAATTTTCTAATGGAGCCACTGGGGTAAATATTGTAAATTAGATTGCACTAGTTTGCGCATTATTTGGGGAATGAAAATTTTGATATCACTTGGCTGCAAAACTTGCAGTAAAATTCAATTGAATGACCTATTGTGATACATATATCAGAAAATGGCACATGCTCAAATTGAATAAATTTAGGTCTAGTACATAAGTACATACATTGTTGGGAAACCGCCGCACATGCACGCCAAACAATGCAAATTTAAAACAATTGTAAAACTCATAAAAAACCGCGCAAAAATCAGATAAGAGTTCCAACCCTTGAAGGGAAGGAACTCACCAAGGACAACCACAAGGAAAACCAGAAACCAATTTTCGTTTTTCCCCGATTTCACTGGAGAACATTGAGGCCACTTTCATTTGAACTTCTGAACAGTGAAGAGTGTTTTGAAAATCGCAAAATTTATGAATATTTGTCGGAGTTCTGTTGAGTGTTGTAATTTCCAAAAAGAATACTTCTGTGTGTTAATTTTGTGGGACAAACTGAAATAAACTTTTAATTTAAATCAGGGAAACCAAATAAGGTTCCCCAGCTTTGTCCCAGGCTGATTCTGTTTTTTATTTGAACAATTCGGAACTTCATTTTATAAATTTGATCCACTTGCAAATTTCTAACAAATTTATGCTGAGGTAAGTTTCCCATCAACATAAAATTGGTAGCAGAGCTGTGTGAAAAATAAAGTGAAGTATTTTCATTCCCTTTCTTCAAAAAATAAAAATAAAATCTTTATTTTCCCACAAAAAACTTTCTGTCAATTTTTCAAAAAGTTCAAAAAAAAGAGACAACTACAACACTCAGCAAATTCCTCAACCAAACCCTTGAATTCCAACCAGTGCCTATCAATCCAATTCCATTTTTTTTTTCGTATCCCTACGCGTCTCCGTTTTTTAAAAAAATGGTTTGTGGTCGTAGTACAAAACGGCAAACATCCCATAAGCGGCAGGAAGACAACAATTGTCAGGATAACCAACCAGGTCTGATTGAAAATTTGTTACCCCCTCCCGCTAAAAAACGTGGGCGCCCCCCTTCCACATTTACACCTCAAAATAATTTACTTGTTGAAAAATCAAATAGTCAACCTAATACTCCCTCAACAGTCATTGCTCAACCCCATTCTCCAGAAATTGAAGAACCTAATCACAGTAACATACTCCAATATGATCTAGACACTTCTGAACCCTTCCCTATTGATGAAATCAAAGAAAGGGACTTATTGCCCTCCAGCCATACTAAAAAAGAACCGCCCATGCCCTCTGTTAACAAAAACCCATACATGCTTCAGATACCTACCAGAATCCAACTTATCTCAATAATTATCCGCATTGTCCGGGGAATGTCCTCAGGAGATCAAACATTCCTCAACAATGATTCCCAACATCAAATTAACATTTTTGAAGAGATCTTACAAGATTATCTTGATGTGACAGCAGAAATATTCTCCTACAATATATCTGTTATACCGCCCCCTGATAGCAAAAAAATTGAAAACATTAAAGATCAATTGCAAAACATCCTTGGTTTACAAGCAGAAAATGTACTTGATGATTGGGTAAATTTAAGACCAAAAGAAGGAACCATACTTGGCATCAAATTACCCCCCCCCCCCTCAACCCATTAATTCAAGACTTCACACCCCTTTACGTAAAACAAAGTTTGACATCTGATCAATTCAGTCCAACCGCAAATCAATCATCCCCACTCAAACAAATCCAAAAATTTGAAAAATCAAATATTGAAACATCAATTATAATTGAAAATGATTCATTCCCTCAGGTTGTTAAACAACCAACAATCTCAATTGAGAATGATGCATTCCCACAGGTTGTCAATCAACCAACACTCCCACCAAATCAAACTCACCTTTTACAAAATCAAGAATTTGGAATCAATCTCAAACAGATGAAAGGTTCCCTTAGAACTGAAATTGAAAACTATGGTCAAGGCAAACGCTTACCATTTATCCAAGACACTCAACACATATACATCAAAAATTATGAGAAAACATATGTGAATGACCTCAAATTTGAAGGGTCATCTGATGACAAAGTCACATATGCTCAAGTTTGGGCTCAATTTAAAATCATACATGAAGCACCCAAAAATCAGCTTCAGCCTTATGAACGCATTCAACTTCTCCTTTTACATTTTGATGGAGAGGCCTTGCAACATATCAAACCTTACAGAGGTTGTAATGATGAAATTGCATATACTGAAGCTCTCCGCATCCTATTTGATACTTATGGAAATGTAACTGAGCAATGTAGACTTATCATACAAAACATTGAAAACTTACCATATCCAGATGAAAGCTATGAACAATGCTTCATGTACCTAACAGAAGTGAAACGTCAAATGGCCCAACTTCAAAACTTAAATGTTGATCTTCAAAGCATACATCAAAAAATATGGCCCTCTGTCATAGATCACTTAAATCAAGGTACAATTTTAAGTTTTTAACTGCACTTGAGAGCCACATCAATTCCAAAATATTGTCTAATGAACTCACCCAAGAAACACAAGATCTTTGGAAAAAATACCCTGAAAAACAATATGGATGGTATGCAAGCTACTTCAGCGATAGAGCAAAAAAGCAACAAAAAAAACACATATCAAGAAAAACTATCCCAGAAATACAAAAAACCCTCCAAATAATTCCACCTTATCAAATATTCTCCTGAAAAAATACATAAAATGTCCAACAGTTACAAAAACAAGAAAAATTTATTCATGCAAAAAAAACACTTGTGAATTTCTAGTGTTGTGGGCCCAAACAAATTTAAACACACAAATAATGGTTGATTTTTGGAGCTACAATCTTTGAAAAGGAATAGACACTTAGTAGGTGCTGGGGGGATTTTTACCCCGATTCTCATCACATGAACAAAACAAAAGCAAAGTAATGAAAGAAATAATTCTTCACCCAAAAATTATTTTCTAATGCAAATTATTTTCAAACAAAATTATTTTGATTCTGCATCAAGAAATTCCAAAACAAGCCCCCGGGTAAAATTATTTTGAGGAATCACACAAATACATGCATCTGAATACTTGATATTGCAATTTGACTTCATGCTGGGGGGAAATCTTCTAATGAGTTTATTTTCAAAGTAAGCCCTCTCCTCATAAAAACTCAATTAATCCACCAACTGGAATTTTTCAAATTTTACCTGAAAAGGGCACAAATTATAAAATTCACCCATGAAACAAATACTGTAATTCTGTCAAATACAACCTTTATTTGTTCCATCCATCATATATTGAATCCTATGGTTGGAGCAGTGAAAAAATAAAAAAATAAATAAATAAAAATAAAAATAAATGAATAAATTAATGCATCAATATGAAATGCCTTGCCTAATATGAAAATGAAATCTAAAACTTTAGCAATTATTTCACCAGAAAGCCTTTCAAACTCTTCAAAACATTGAAAATATTAATTTAAATCCAATGATATCTTCCAACAACAAGCAATTATTTTACAAACAATATACTTCACTCTTATAAATTCTCAGAATACTTGGCTGAATTATCAAAATTTAATCAACAATTGGGAAAACTTCAAAATAAATACTGAAAAACAATATAATTAAAAAACCATTCTCAAACAATCATTAAAATCTAAAAACATTACAAAATGTTAATCCATCTCTCATCCTTGGTTTAGCCACCTGATCAGCAACAGTAATTGGCAACAGCCATGGCACCACTGCACTTGGCACTAAACTTGAAAAACCTACAAATAGAATACAAAATNAGTTGAGTGCAGTACCAGAAGTACTGGCACCACAGACCAGACAACAAAACAGAGTCAAATGTCAAAGACTCTGAAAAAACTAACCTATTATGGTTAGTAACATTTGTGATTTAAAAGTATCTCAAATACTGAGTGCTTTTAACATTGACCAAGGACATCATGCACAAAAGATTTGGCCAAAAGATTTTGAAGAGAATATTCATTTACAAATGAAAAACTTGAGAAAAAGATGTCTGACAGAAAAATTTAACAAAAATAAAAAAAAAACCAAGATCTCCAAAAACAAAGAATGTTTGTTTAATGCAGCAAAAATGTGCTATTGCTTGTTTAATACAGCAAAAACAAAAAATGCTTGTTTAATACAGTGAAAACATGCAAATGCTTGTTTAATACAGCAAAGAAATACAAAATCATGTTTAAAAAATCAAGAAAAGAACTAACCTTCCATAGCAGCATCATCACCTGCACAGGCTCCACCAGGGGAAGAACCAACATCTTCACCAGAAGAAGCTATCAAGACCACCAGATAAAATCAGCAAGATCCACTGACAAGGACGATTCTCACAAAAGATCACCAACGCAAGATGCCTGCAGAACTCCCAATGACAACCACATGCTGCAACTCATCCTTTTCTCTTTTTCTTTACCGCGAATTTGCAAAGAATTGTCTGCACACGCGCCATATTTTTTTACACCTATCAAAGATTTTCCCTCCTATTTTTTCACTCAAATCAAAAAAAAGAAAAGAAAAGAATGTATCCCAATCAAAAGAAACTTCCTGACCAAAAACTCCCAAAACAACCAACAAAAATGTTTGCAAAACGCGCCGCACATAACAAATTTTTTTTTTACGTGCACTTGCAAAAAACTTGTCAACTGCCTTTTTTCTAACAACCGCGCAAAAAACTTGTCAAACGCACTTTTTTATCACCTGTTATGAAAAAGAATCACAAAATTTGCAAAAAGCCACTGGATCCCAACACAATCCAAACCTTATCAACTTGGATTGTGCTGAGACCCGGTTCTGGGACCTCTCAGCAGAACTCCACCTCTCCCTGACAGAAAATATCCTGTGCACCATAGAGGCATCCATTGTTTGGCACCCGCCTGTCATGGCGTTCAAGAGCCTTATATTTTCTCAAAGAGCACGCTGACGTGGGCTCCTTGAGAAAATAGGGGGGATTTGTTGGGAAACCGCCGCATGCGCATGCCAAACAATGCAAATTTAAAACAATTAAAAAACTCATAAAAACCGCGCGGAAATCAGATAAGAGTTCCAACCCTCAAAGGGAAGGAACTCACCAAGGACAACCACAAGGAAAACCAGAAACCGATTTCCGTTTTTCCCTGATTTCACCAGAGAACATCAAGGCCACTTCCATTCAAACTTCTGAACAGTGAAGAGTGTTTTGAAAATTGCAAAATTTACGAATATTTGTCGGAGTTCTGTTGAGTGTTATAATTTCCAAAAAGAATACTTCTGTGTGTTAATTTTGTGGGACAAACTGAAATAAACTTTTAATTTAAATCAGGGAAACCAAAGAAGGTTCCCCGGCCTCGTCCCAGGCTGATTCTGTTTTTTATTTGAACAATTCGGAACTTCATTTTATAAATTTGATCCAATTGCAAATTTCTAACAAATTTATGCTGAGGTAAGTTTCTCCTCAACATAAATCACTTAAGAAACACAAAGTTATAAGCACATTCATAGATATAAACAGATTCATGAATCACATGGCTAGCAGATTACAAAAAGTGTTGCACAGTAATACAAAAATGCACTACTGTACAATATGCACTTTGAGGATGAACTGAACAGACAGCTCAAATTTGCTTTGGTAGATTTTGCAGGTGTGAACGTTGGATATAGTCAATTAATCATTTCCGCCATATTTGACAGTGGATTTATTATCAGAAATGAATGAAGCCTGATGTACACAACCTTCTAAAATTGTTCATTATTTTATCTCACCTTTCGATTGGTATTGAAGGCTCCAGCAGTTTTTTGGACAATTATTCCTGGAAATGGCAGTTTTGATGTATTGCTTCCTTTTATAATTTTTTTTAACTTCATACCCCTGTCCTTGTAATCAAATTTTTAGACCAACTTACGGTCCCAGCAAGAAACCTATACCGAGGATGCCCAAAGCTGTCACTTGGACTTTTTTTTTTTCATCCCCAGCATGTTCTCCTTTGTCACCCAGTCGCCAAACCCTTTTTTATCCCTGGGCTTTGGACTTTCTGGGCACAAAGGCTGGTGGGCAGTCATCCCCAGAACCCTCACAACAGGGTCTTGTCTCATTTGAGGATTAAGTGTGGAATGCCAAGTATGCTGTTCTGAGGGGGAGGGCAAAGAAGGGTCACCAGAAAAACCCTTTGAATTTGCCAGGGTTTAAGCCCCTTTGAAACCTGTGGCTGAAAAAAAAGCGTTTGACTCTGCTGGCCGGCAAAAGATAAAAACAAAGAGGTATGTTCAGGGGACCAGGACGGTGCAGGAGACAACCAGAGACCACGGAGAATGGAAGAAACAGGAGACCACAGGGAATGGAAGGAAAGGGTGAAGGACAAATGTGATGTGCACCTTCATTGTCTGTTTTGTTTGAAGTTTTTTTCAACTTCCAAGAAACTCATAGATATTTAAAAAAGGGTTGAATAGTTCATTCAGGAGATTGACTCCCTTCCATCACTGTCACTATTTATTAGGTTTTAATGAACATTTTTTAGCAATCCTCAAGCTATTTTCCCACAGCAATTTTTCATCTTTTGATTTGGTTTTGATGAAAATTTTCCAGCAATCTTCAAGCTATCTTTCCTCAGAAAATTTTAATGGAGACTTTTTTCAGTAATAGAGAATGCAATGGATTTCATGGCAAATATAAGAGGTAATTCCAGTAGCAAAAGGAGTCAGTGTTTCTTCATTCCCTGCCATCAGTGCACCTGTGATATCTTTTTAAAAAATGGAACAAACTGCTATGTGTTCTTGCTGCTACCATACTTCTTGAAAAAAATTGTAACCAGATGCAAGTGTGTTCCTAAATTCCCTGTACTAAATATTTTTAATTCATTTTTGTGCCTTTAACTCCTAAAAGACGTGTTGCACCTATGGGTGCAGGAAAAAATCCTGTTGGGAAGAAAAACCTTCAGGTCACAAATCCTGCAGGTCTTAAAATCTTGTGGGGCACAAACATCCTATAGGTTCAAGAATGGACTGTGATGAATTTCACTCAAAACTGCATTTATACTTCGTTAATAATTCAGAATGTGTTTTCTCTCCAAGGCCAATGTAGTTATCAAACAAAGTTTTCCCCATACATAATTTCACATCCACAATTTTTTAGCCTAAAAGATTTTAGACTTGGGGAATTCCTGAGCCATGGGATTTTCTCTTGCTCTGGATATCCTCATACAGCCAGTATTTCAAATGTAGAACAATGATCCAAGTTTTTTCATGCTGCACTGCTTCATTCCTTCTCAGGGCAGCTGTGACAGGTTTTTTGAAAAAATAGAACTAAACTTGAGTGTGTTGAACTGCACAAATGAGTGACGGAGCATGCTTACATTCTCCATCTGTTTTTTTTTCAAGCGTATACAAGCCTATTATACTTGCAAGTGAAGTGTAATTCTTGTGATTCTTTTTTATATTTATTAGACTTTGTGTTGGAGTGCGAAGATATCCAATCTAAAAACACTATGAATGAATATGGACCAGCAGTTTTTGGCTTTTCAAGGCATTTAAATTTGAATGATCTCATTTACAAAAGCACTCAAATTGAAGGTCGTGTCTACAGATTCATAAAGAATTCCAACAAGCCAAATGGATCAGTCTACTTTTACTGCCAAAAGTGCTTCAAGCTTGATGGACAAAAGCATTGTGTTACTGTTCATAATAACCAGGTAATTGGCTACAGAAATCCCTAGACAATCATCATCCAGACTGCTTGCCAGTCCCTGATAAGGCAAGCACAGTCACGCAACTAAAAAGGGAAATGTTCTACGAGGCTCAAAAAACTGGTAATCAGCCTTGGGCAGCATACACTCGAGTTCTGAAAAGCATTCCCAAACGATTTGAAACCACTGAAGTTTCTGCAATGGAGATTGCTGGCCTAGTTCCAACATTTCAGAATCTTTCACTATCACTCAAGCGGCATTGTGAGAAAAAAATTGCACACATCACAGATTCAACATCTCTTCCTTGTGATCTTCAACTTACTTTCCTGGGACGGCATGCAAGTATCAGTAGCAGACATAAAGATGAGCGCTGGCTTCTGCATCAGAGTCAAGATGGGAAAACACTTACATTTGCATCAGACATTGACCTCAAGTTATTCCATGAAGCTGAGTGCATTGTTTGTGATGGAACCTTCAAGGTCACCCCCGAAGGATTTTATCAGCTTTACATCATCCATGCTTATAAGAAATCCAGTGAAGCATGGTCACCTGCTCAAATGGAGGGCATGTCAGACACCCAACTCATCCCAAATTGACATGGAGAAGGCTCTCCCATAATTTTTGCTCTGCTGCCAAATAAGCAACATACTACATATGTCATGACGTGGAACATCATCAAACAAGCAGCTTTGAGCAAATATGGACATTTTACTGCACAGAAGACATTTTTGAGTGATTTTGAATCAAGCATCATAACGGCCATTCATGATGCCTTTCCTGACCACCTCCACAGGGGGTGCTTGTTTCACTTCAGGCAGGCAGTTTTTTGTAAAATTGCAGATGTGGGGCTTAAACTGCCTTACAATCAAATTCAATGCATACGCGCATGGGTGCAAGGACTCATGGCCCTTCCCATGCTGCCCACAGACCATGTTCGTTTTGCTTGGACTTATCTGAGGATTCCACGGCCACTAGGAGATCAGGGTTTAATATCAAAGATGACTGAAATTTCTTCATACATGGAGCAAACTTGGATTTACAGCAGCTTCTTCCAGCCAGAACTATGGAGTCATTTCAGCAATAATGGGCCTTGAACATCAAACTTAGCAGAAGGTTACCACAGCAAGCTGAAGAAAGTCTTTCAAACCCCCCATGCTTCTGTGGGAAACTTTTTAGATTGCATGCAGATTGAAAACTACCAGCTACAGTGATGAATTGATCAGCTGTACCAAGGCATGCCAGGAAAGCAACGCTTTGTCAAGTGGGAAAAGCTAGATTGCAACATCCATGAGAGCAAGGTGTCCTTCTGTAACAACCTGAATGCTGCAATAAACAATTCAAGTTCCCAGGAATACAACAGAGTTTTATACCCAAGAGCTGTGGGCAAATACCTGCGCAGGATGTCATTTCTGATTGGAGTAAAATCAGGAAATGCGGACCTTGCCCAAATCCAAAGTTCTGGGCACAATTATTTTGATGAAGATGTGCTCAATGAAGAGACTTCTTGAATTTACTGGATTTTTTGTTCAATAGTTATTTCACATGTTGAACAAAACCATTTGAAAAAAATGTCTAAATGTAAATTAAACATTCTTATGTTTTCCACTGTGTTGTAGTATTTGTATAATGCTTATGGAAATAGGGTCCTTAAAGTAGACTACTTCTTGAATTCATTCACATTTTGTTTTGAATTTTTTTGTTCTGCTGTGCATACAGTCTGATGATGTATATGAATGTATGGAATGTTTACTATTATGCTTGTGATTTTTTTTTCTTGTCAATTGTGATGAACAATTTTGTAGAAACATGGTCCTCAATTAACAAAAGGGTTTTATATATTACGCAGGAAAAATTGAAGCCTGACTTATTTGGTTTGTGAATGCAAAGAAAAGACCAATGAGTGAGGAATAGGTGTTCAATGAAAATCTTTCCTTGGAGTTTAGCAGGTGACTTATGGACTTTATACTGCATTCTGAAGTGTTGTGTTTTGATAATTTTCTCTCTCTTTTTCTCCAACTGTCCACTCATGCTGTAATGTGGCCTGATGAAAAGTCAGCCTGTTGCAAGCCAGGATGAACACAGAGCACAGCAAATTGTGGAACTTTTTCTTATTACATATGAGAACATTTGTTAGAACATATCTTAGAACATTTGTTTAGTGTAAATCGTATTTTTTAAACCATATTTTTGAAATTGTATAATGGGGTGCATGGACGTGAACGTCCCCGTAAGGCGTACCGAGTCTGGAGCCCTGAAAATCAGCATAGCACGATAAAAAAAATCCGCAGCCTTCTTAATGGCACTGCCAGATGAATGGCGCTTGTTTTGGCGGTAGGGACAAAGTCCCCCCTCCGGGAAAGGGCACAGATCACGGGTTGAAAGTATGGCAATATGCCTCATTTGAGACCCTGGAAGCCAAATTGACCCAGCATGGGGTCCCTCCTCCTTTTGGAAACCTGGTGAAAAATGATTCTTTTAGGGGTCCGCCAAAGCTTCCAAGCAGTCAAGATCATTGTCTGCCGCGCTCAGGTGTCCCCAAAAAAAATGTTTATATGCTCTTTTGGATTTTCCTTTACATTTTCCACGCATTGAAAAGAGATTTCAGGAGAAATGATAGGAAACATTAAATAATTTCAGCGTCCGCAGCACGCGACCTTAAAATCCGTTCGCGTGGCATTGAAGGAAGTTATAAAAAGTTCGATATTTGAGATCTTTGATAATGCAAAGACTTGTAAAAGTTACTCAAAGAGATTTAATAATTGGTGTTTTCCAAAGCCAGCTCTCATTCACTTTCTTGTTCTTTTAATAGACAAAGAAAAACTCTGACACACTTTCCACTCAATTCCCAAAAGAAACGGATGGTCTTCCTGTTCAGTTTTTGCCACAGAAATCTTGAGGCAAATCAAGAACATTTTGCGAGACAAAATTATGGGGCACCAGGCTTCAAATTTCAGTCTCACACACGCAGACAAAACTTGAAATCCCTTTATTCAACAAAAAAAAACATCATTTTTGAAGTGCAGTATATTCATCAATCGCGGAATCCATGTGTCAACAACTATTCAGATGATGCAGCTCATTTGCTCTGATATTTCAAAACTAAGGCAGTGGTTTAAAATTTACAATTTCCGCGTTGAGCATCAGCAAAATGTGGCAGGTGTTTAGATTGCATGTGAGGTAAAATTCTGCAGGGTTCAGAACTTTTTGAGGACATGCATGTATTACTCTAGTGTGATGAACCCAATAAACAAAAACACCACGAGTTTTGATTGATGACACCCCCACGAAAGTGGGATTGATAACACCTCCGTTGATGGTTCCTTTGGCGGCCTTTTTCATTATTGCTCGCTGATGCTTAGTTAGATGAGAAAACACATCCTAATTGATCTTTTTCGTGGATCCCTTGATCAATTCGCTTCGGTATATTCATTTCAGTGGGTGGAGAAAGTGGAGTAAGTTGTGTTTGCCGAGATTTAATTACCGTGGAATCAGAGTTACCGACATTTCGATAAAGAGCAGAGAAGAAATTTTTGGTGATGCAGTATGACTGACACTTGCTTGGAATCATATGAACATCAAATAACCATACCTGTATTTAAATCACCGCATACTCTTTTCTTGACAATTCATTGACTAATTTTCAAGGTTGAAGTTATTATACGCAAAGAACGAGCCATTGATCAATTTTTTTTTTTAAATCGACTCGAAAAGAATTATTACCAAGATTTAAAATAACTTCAAATGAAGGGGTGACAAAGGATCGAAGGTCTGAAAATCCCCGCAGGGTAAAAACCCAGAAGGCCATTGCGAAAACCCGTCGATAAAAATCCACCAGTACAGAATTCGATGAGATAGAATGAAATGGAATTTCTCACAGAAACCGTATTTTCCGAATTTCAAATCTGTATTTTCAAAGACGAAGCCGTGGGATTTCTTAACCCTGTAGAATTTTTACATATTTTTTCCAACCGGATTTTTAACCTGCGGACTTCAACGCGCTGAGGGGTTTTTCGTATCAGCGAACATTTTCTCATTGATGCTTTGTAACACCTACCGAAATACCAGTTTTTACTCAGGACATGATATATTTGACGAGCGTGCAAATAAAAACCTTCTATTTCAATGTTTTTGGATGTAGCTATGTTTAGTTCTCTTGACGCGAAATATCCATGTACAGTATTCTTTATTCATTATCATTTTTTCAATGTTGTCGGTGACCAGCAGGTTATTTTTTCTCGCCGTTTGGCAACCTTTGCCTGGGTAACCATAAGAAAAAACCCTGTTAAAACGCGGGTTGTCGTTCGATAAAAGCCGTGATTAATTGCACATTTGGCGACTCCTCGCTGCTGCTGCTCCAGCTTTGATCGGGGTTTTTGCGGCAAGTGAATTGGCGGCCCGGGGTTCCCTTGTCGGGTCGGGAAAGTCTCCTTTTTTTTTGCGGTTGACAAAGGAAAAATAAGAATTAATCTCCACCTGCGATTGACTAAGAGATTGGGGAAAATTGATGAATCGGCGGCGGCGACCCGAAAACCACTGAGGGTATTAAGAATGAAGAACCTTGACCATCATCCCGAGGCGGAGTCGATGGACATTCGATCCACGTGAAAAGATTGGTTTGTGCACAAGCACGTGCCGTTTTTCCGAAGAATCCTCTTACGACTGGTGTGCCGATTCGGCGATTTCCCTTTTTGGCGGCGTGATTTTCTTTGCGGCCAATTATGCAGGAGAAAAATTGATCCCTGTCGGTAAAATCTTTTTTTTTTTTTTGGACACATTTTATCGGCAAAAAATGCGGAAAAATTGCACAGCTTCCTAATTTCTTCTCCCCTCCTTGGTTAGCGTTGGTGAAAATTATTTTTAGCCCCCCACCCCCACTCTCTGTGAAAATCATCCTGAGAGAGAATTGAAACGTGTAACTTCGAACCGATTTTTCATCAGCTGAAAAACTCCCCAGAAGTATGTGTATTTATTTTTATTTTGAATAACGTGGAAAAATTTGCCTCCGGTATTTCAAGATTTTCTCTGATCTACCAAATAAATTTTATCGCATTGAAATGCCCAACCAAAACATTTCTAAGAAAGCATTTTCTGAAACTCCTTTTTTCTGCGCATGACGTTTTTCAAAGAGAATAAGCACTCAGAAAGATTGTAAATCTGACTTTGCGAGTCTTATGAAGTGATCCAACTTTTCTAAAGAAAAAAAATATGCTTTATAAATACTGTAGATTTATTCCCTCTCAAAGAAGGGATGACTGACGTCACAGAGATGCCATTTAGGTGACGTGATCCAACTCTTCGGGAATTTTTATGTTGTTTGCGTCCTGCCCCCTTTTTCCGAGTAAAATAAGTTCTAAGAGGATAGTTTACTCACAGAAAGTTTACTTGGAAGCCCAGTTTTCTTGTTTGAAGGGATCCACAAGGCCCGATGTGACGTGCCAACATTGGAACCCGGGTTTATTTTCTCTGGCCACAAAGCTGAACCGCCACTGGGTTTCCTGGGCATCATCGCTCAGCTTCTCTCTCACCTCTTCGGCTCTTCAGATCACTGTTTCAAAGGGGGGTCTATTTATAAGGCTTGTGCCTGGAAATAAACTGGGTCTGTCATCAGAATATCTGCCTCTTTTCTTTTGATTATTATCAGTTCTTCGTTTCACACCCTCAGGAATTCTGGACTTGCAATTTGGAATGCGATTTTAAACGTAGATTCCTCGTAGATGATGTCTTTCGAAGCAGTTTTCACTGCATTGGAACCCTTTTTTGTATCTGCTAAAGATTGCATGTTTGTATAAATTATGCTACATCATGACGTTATATTTTAACATTTCAACCTCAAGTGGTTTAGGGAAGTTATCAACTGCATTTTGTACCTGTAAACCAATTATTCCTGTACATATTCAATGCAAACTTCCGACTCAATCTGATCCAAATTTTTCAGATTCACTTTATTGCAGACAAGCTGGGGGTTCCCAGACATCCCTGTGCATTGGAAAAATAATTTTAGATTTGAAAATTTGCTCTGTAGCACGCCATATGTGCAATCATACATCTATGCAGAGAATGGAAAAAATGAATAATTAAAGCTGGTTACATGCCAAAAGACCACGAATAATCTCATACTTGTGCTATGCTACCTATTATTTTATTTTATCAAAACGAATTACGGAAGTGCCCTGCATGAATAACAGTATTTGGCTCACACTTTTTTGAAATAAAGTTGGCCTTCAATGCAGTTTAGTAAATTTATCAGATGAACAGAAGAACAATTTTGGGAGTCATCTCTGACAGCCCAGATTCCTTTCCTCCAGGTTTCATTTTAGATCCCTCGAAGAGTCCAAATTGAGGATATTTTTTTATCAATGTGGCACATTTGTCCACAAAAATCATAAGACCATAAAAATAAAAAGTAGCAATAATGAATTACCAAGTTTAAAAATCTTACGCTGTGCTTGAACAATTCTGAGAAATTCTTGAAACAAAGAGAATGCCAAACCATCATCACCTCAATTTATCAGAAAATACACAATCCTCTCATGGAAACATCTGCACATCAGTGATCTGAGTTTTCCTCTTTTTTCTGAATTTGTTGGATTATTCTGATTTTCTTCAGGATTAAAAATCCTCATCAGAATAATATAGTACATCAGCAGGAAACCTTGTGAAAAACACATTCAAACTTGGAAGATTTTTGATAAACCAAAATGTGCAGCTTCGAATCAACTTCCAGTGGGTCGCCTTCTAATTAACTATTTCCAGTTGAATAAACTACTGTATCAGTATTTTCCGCAAGGCTTGATAAAATAGCCGTGTCTCTGTGGAATGAAAAGGACTAGTGGATTCCGATTCATCTTGAATCACAAAAAAAAAACTATCATGAGAGTAAAAAGATATGGAGAAAAACACCTTCAAGATTGAAGTTTTTCAATATAAGGAGGAAAACGCTTTGTGCCATCTCCCATCAGCTGACTTCATCTGTTCAAATGTTTTCCCTGGTTGGCTCTAATTGCCGCGGCCTTTCTTCCCTCTTAATTTCCTCGTTTCTTTTCTTTTTTATCTTTCGCCAAAGGGCATCTATGGTTTAATTTATTGCTCCGATTGGGGGTCACTCTGGCAAGCAGACACCATCGACGGCAGATGCGTGCACAGAACTGACACAGGAACCGCTCTTTAATTGAGGGGGGGGGGACCCACACATTTCTCCGCCACGCATTATCTTCATCTCCTTTCTGGTAATTATCTTCTCCCCCTGTCGGAAAGTAATCAAAATATTTATCCCCCCTGGGACCAAGCAAACTTCCCTTCCTTATTTATTGAGCAATTTCTTGGGCAATGCCAATTTATTCGAAAAACATGCATAGTTTCATCATGAAAATTGAGGTGCAGAAAAATTCAGCACATGCGTATTTATAATTAAAAGGATGGAAAGCAGTTCGTGACGAGAAGCCGAGACCTTATTTATTTAAATGAGAGGAACTTTCTTCAAATTGAAATTTGAAACGTAATCCAGGATGCATTCAATCAAGTTTTCAATCAATAAAAAAAAAACACTTACTGCAAATGTGTTGGACTTATTGAAATTTTAATGAGAAGAACAGCTGGCGCAGAATCTTCTCGATTTTTTATTCCCCAAATAGTGGTGTTGATCCAGGTTTTCATTAAAGGTACTTTGATATAGATTCTTGAATGAAAAAAATATATAATTAACAAATCATATTCGAACCGTTTCCTTTCTTGGTGATGATCGCCTTTTTTTTCCACAGCGATGGATTTTGAATCGAGATGAACGTGCTTAATGGATGATTATTTTTTCAGCATTAAAAATCTTTTCAGTTTTTACTACATCAGCCGCAAATGTTTCCTTTCGGTTGAATGGCTTCTGCATATTTTATGTGGGGGTAATGATTTTGCACCACCGTAATTCCGTTTGTTCAGTGCACAGGGTGATACTGTAGTTGGTAAATTTTGGGAATTGCTGATTTCGTGATGTAAAGGAAAACATATTCGTTGCTAAATTTGAAAATTCTTTTGGCCAAGGTGCATTGTGATCTTCTTTGTTTTCATTTTTCGTTTTTCTGGATTGCTGGATGAAAGGGTAATTGGATAGATTCCGAAGATGAGTTTTCTCATCTTTTTTTATTTACGCCGTAATTAACCAGCCAAAGCGAGTAACAAGCCTGAAAAGCAGGGTCTAAAACAACTTAACTTCGACATTACTACTCAAAAGAACTTCTTTAACCTTCGTCCTACGCTGACTAAAAATTTAACCGTCCTGATGCATGGATGACAATTGGTGTCCTGAGTTTCTCTTCTTGACTGTCTTGCTGTTTCTCTTCGATTTTTCTTGACTTCATATTCGCCTTTACCCAGTAAAAAATCCTATTTACGAGGGATGATTCAAAAGTTTTATTTACATTACTTGTGTTGGAATAAGTTCTGAAGCAGAATCCCCCGAAACTCTCCCTGGCGAATCAAAAATAAGACTGAATGATGGCTCATACAGATGAAATCTCTTCCACGATTATCTTGTCTACAACGATTTTCGATGTACTGTACAACGATTTTTTTTTGTGTGTCGTCCCATAGGGTTTTCTCCTCATGTTGTCCACAACGAAATTCTCTCTGCAACGATTTTTTCTGGTCCCTTCAATTTTGTTGTAGAGAGTTCCTCTGTATTTATTGATCAATTGATTGATTGGAAACTTCTCGCTTACCAATCAGAATTTTAAGCCAATTTCACATCCAGTATCATCATCCCGAAAACTTCCGTCAGAGATTTTTTTTTTAAACGTGTCCATCCAGGTCAGGTATTAACACTGTATTACATGATTTCTCCACGATTATAATATTTATAAGCCCTTGAACCCCCGGCCAATTCATGGAATTATATTTTGGTAGTTGGCAATCATTGATAAGATAGTACAGTATTCTAATTTTTAAATGTATTCCTACATACATTTTAGCTCTGGTAAACCGACATCGGATGCTTGAGTGGTCATGGGATTTATTTAGATTCTGAATACGGCATTGATTTGAAAAAGTTTTTTCAATCCCTAACGGTACATTACATCAATAGAAGCCACCAACAAACCCTCATATCACCTTAGTTACCTCGTCATTTAATTTCCCCTTACAGAATGTTGCCTGTTGTGTATGAATTTGACAGTACTTCACTGTACAGCACAGTACTGAATTTAACAATTTAAATTTTCTATCCAACAGAACTTTTAATCAAAACCCGTCAGGATGACCATCAGTGTTTTTTTTTTCTGCAGGATGCGATAATCGTAAAGGCAACTCTTCGTTTCCTGCTCCGAATCTTCGAAATGGGCGACTGGAAAATGGGGCATTGGGAACAAAGACGGAAATGCATTCGTCTTACGATTTATTTTTTTTACGTCATTTATTTGCTGCAATTGTTTTCGTCTGCATGACAACAGGAAGTCGAAAACTTCAGTTCTTTTGAGACTTTTGAAAGAGATTCGAGAAGTGGTGAAACATCGGATTCGAGCTGATCAATTATGATTCGATCCGAATCGAGTACCTCCTGCTATCAGTTGTCGGACGACTCATTAACCTCGAAAAATTTACTGAGCCTCGTTCTTCAAACAATCTTTTTCAAGGTGATCATCATTAGAAAGTCACGTGGAAGCACCTGCTGGCTGATGTGGAGGCCTAGATAGAAGTGTCGTCGTCTAGTCAGCTAACTTGCTAAGTTTATCGAAGTCACACTATTAAAACAAGCTACTACTAGTACTTTTAACTTAGGTCAACACGATAATAGCAATCGAAGTGCGGATTGGAACGTGAGAATTAACGAAGATATTTTCAAGCATGTTTAAAATTTGTTCACAATTTGAGACCAGAAATTGTTTCCAGCGATGCATCACCCTAAATCATGCGTCAGAAACTTTATGACAAACGTGTTGTTTGACGATGGTGTAAATGAAAAAAAAAACATTGCATCACCCATCAGAAATGGAATATGCTGTTATACACGTAAAGTAGTTATTTACTCAACCAAGTGCTGATTTTAGTTAGAGAAGGGCTCATTTGTTCGTCGGAGAATCCCGTTTTTCTGAAGTGATTCGGTTTATGCCTTATTAGAAATTTTAATTATCGAGAATTCATCTGAAATCGAGAACATTCACGTTGCTAAACGAGTTGTAAAGAGAGGCTCCTCTTTCACAAAATTTCAAAATGAAAAACAAGCCATTGTAAAATGAAATGCGCCGATAAACTTTCATTCTGATTTTTGCTAAAGTTTTGCTGTCCAGATTTTTTCCAGCCCAGATTATAATAGTGGTAACTCGAAGATTTTTAAGAAGTTGATGAGATATGAACCGTTTACAGTACATGGATGCTGCACAATTTTTTTGCTCATGTACGCCGTCAATTTTAGAACATGATGTTTACAATTTTGCGAGTAGAATTTCAAGAAGCTAAATCGCACATTTTCGCGGGAATTCCCCATTCCTGCATCAGTTTTTGCATTGACAAAAAAAAAAGGGGGTAAAAACGACGAGGAGAGTCGAAAAGCTGAGTTTTGTGCACAAATCAACTTCTATTCGCATTGTTCTTCCTCGCCATGCAGCTTGTTTGTATGTATGTTGCATCCCTGTTATTCGTTTTTTTTTTTCCTTCTTCTATACTCACTCATCCAGTGTTGTGTTCCTTCCCCTCGTTGATTCCGGGGTTCGTTGTTTGGGTGCATGAAGACAAAGAAGAGTAACAAGGCTGGTGTTCACGGGGGAAAGATACTAGCTTGGATACGATGGTATGACAACACAGGATGACGCGGTTCGTGGTCAACAGAAATTCATGATGGGCGGGAGAATGTGGCTTCCAGTCATGGTTCTATTCTTTATTGTTTTGCATTGATATTCTTCAGCCCTGTGTTGTGTTCTTGTGTTGATGCAGGGACTACCTGACTATCTGCTGAGGTGTACAGTACAGTGCCATACAGTATAATATTGTACACCTGCTTTCCAATGGGTGGCAGCTTACTTTTATTTTTTGGGACAGAACCGTTTGTGTGAGGCTCAGTGATTTGTTTTTCCGATATTGGCTTTTACAATATAGAAGGTGCAATTTTCATGGGCATGTAGATGCATACAAGAAACGCTTCCGGTTTAATCCGTATCAAAGAACTTTTAATTATCCTTGGTGAGATTGACTGATGTGCATTTGTTTAACCCAGTGCTGACTTTTTTTTTTATTCGTTCATGTTCTGCTTCCTTTTTTCTCCAAAGCTCGAATCGACTTGATTCCATTGGATGCCGAACAAACAAACAGC